>OU015496.1:55475031-55597531 GCA_907164885.2 Dolomedes plantarius | reverse complement strand
CCAAAATTCTGGTCAAAAGTCTGGAAATTATGTAAAAATATTTCAAGTAGTCTGTTCTAACGAAACTACCGCGGGTTATTAAAGTAGATTTACTTATCGTTGCTTACCTCTTTTGTACGTATGTATGTATGTATTTATATATATATATATATATATATATATATATATATATATATATATATATATATATATATATCGCGACGACGGCTTTAGTGTCTGAAAGTTTACTTTCCGGAGGACCGTTATGTAGGAACGTAATCCTACGTTAAAATGGTATTTTAATAGAATCAATCTAAATTCGCACTTTCAATCTGTTACGTCACCACCCTTAAAATCTAAACCCGTGGTTGCAGATGATGAATTTAATTACAATTTTATTTCAAACAGTAGCATTAAACAATTTTCGTTCTGTTTTTTCACCCGCAGAACGAAAATCAAAGAAGATAAAGGCATTCATAGAATAATAACATACAAAAACATATACCTATGAAAGCATTAGATGGTTAAGCCTAGATGAAAAAGAACATTTTTAAAAATGGTGAAAGAAAGAGTTTTTAAGTTCGCAAAGAACAACCAGTCAGTATAACTCCCGAGCCGCTCTCTGACCTGCCAGTATCTAGACACATATGCCTAGTAGGGTGGGTCGATTTTTACTTTTTTTTTAAAATCGAAATCACCTGTAGTGGGAAAAGCTGTGTATTGCTATCAAATGTTTGTAATATATTTTTTTGAAATTTAAATATATTTAGTATTATTGTTTAATTTGCATAATTAATGTTGTACGTTCTGTAGTAAAGTTAATTCCTACAAAGTTTTGATATATTTCCATGAATTTCGAAAATTCTCTCCCATTCATTTTGAAATACAACAAACTGTGATATTTATGCTAACATATACATCATTAGTTGTTTGCCTCAAAAATGATTTCATGACACACGCAACTATGCCACTATGGATGTTTCAACTTTCAAAATTAGGGGCGCACCGATGAATCATCAGTTAAATTCGTGGATCTGACTCTTTCATCGAAATGCGAAACTAATAACTCTCACAAATGATAATATTTTCAAAAGCATTGAAGAATACTTTTGCAGTGCCTAAAATTTAGTATAAAATTATCGATAGAAGAAAGATATATTTTAATATGTATATTTATATAACCTGTGGATAACACCAAACTGCTTCAAAGAGCGCAGAATATTCTAAATGAGTGTGTTTTCATTAGTCTGCTTGCATAAGAAAAGTTGTTAATTTTTCTGCGAATAACGCGCAAAGTGAGCTAATCAATAGTTTCCTTTAAAAACCTGTTTAAGATAGCACGTTGTCAGAAGTTTGCGTAGGAAAAGAAAAGGCTCTTATCAGCTTTGTAAAGGTTAAAGCACAAAATCCTTTAGGGAATAAAAGTTTTTTAATAGATGTTTGACAAGGAATAGTATGTTAAGCACTCTTAGAAGTTAATAGAAGGTCACTAATATATTTTTTGGTTTTAGAAGAAGCTTTAAATAAGTTTAAGAAAACGAAGGAGTGAAAAGAGGGTAGTTAATGATGGAATATTTTTACTGTAGAATCCGAGTTTTTAAGTCTTTATTTTTATAGGTCATTTAATGTTCATATATTTTCATACGTCAAACACTATGGTAATCTTTGTCTATGGTCTTTATATCTTTATTTCTATATTTTCGAAGAGTATTACTTTATAACAGTGGTATCTATATAATAACTGTATATAACTATGCTGAAAGTTAGGCGAAAATGTAAACATCTTTTAGAAAAATATTATTCATAGGAAATGTGGAATTATGTGGTCGACTGTTTTGTGTAATATTATCGCTTACATATAAACATACTAACAAGAGGTTTTTGACTGTCTTATCGTTCTAGATGCACTGCAGCTACCGTTGTTTTAGTTATTTACACTCAACAATTTCAATAGCGCTTCGTATTTACGCTATTTCTGTGGAATCTATAAAGCTGATATACAGTAAAATCAATTACAAAAAGTATCAAAAGAGAGTAGTTATGATGCCAACTCACACATCACAAGTAATTCCTGCTTCTCAGGTACAATGGTGATGGCAGCAGATAGTGAGATTTTTTAACATTTCTTTCGAGAGCTCGCCAGACATATAAGTTAAGATTTAATTTTTTATGGAGAGTTATAAAAGACATGGACTCAAGGAAAGAGTTTCCAGGGGGAAATATATTGTGTTTGTCTGATACGTTTTCAAATCCAAGCAGTTACTGAAGAAATGATAATAATAAATTGTAATAACAATAATTGCATATTGTATGCGAAATGTTCGATCATAAATTCAGTAAGTGTTTCAAAATTCACAGTTATAATGCTATGATATATCTGTCTAAGCAAGTAAGAGTCATAATTGCAGGTACATTTCTAGTATACCAAGCAGCCTTAGATGTAGGTTTCTTCCATGTTAAGTGATCCTCATCAAGACGTAACCGATAAGTATGCTGTAGGGCAGATAATTTTAGCCGTGAAAACTGTGATGTCAAACTATAGCGATTACCGATTTGTTCGCAAAGGACACACCCGGTAGGGACGATAACACGCCCACCTCACGCGACGGGATTCCCTCATACAGTAAAATCGTATGTTTACGTGGTTAGTACATTGCAAACAGGCAAATTCTTGTTAAATGATGAATTGATTCATTGACCATTCCATTTTATAAAACACATTACATACACTTGATACTTTCAATTACTCAACTTTATGCTCTTATTGACATCTCATCTACATTACATTAACATTTAATCATTATCGCTCTCTTAGGCTGACTACTCTATTCAATTTAATTCACTTCTCCTAGCATAAATACATATATATTCACAACTAATAATCATTATACTCAATTGACTCACATATAATATTCGCTATATATATATATATATATATATATATATATATATATATATATATATATATATATATATATATATATATGCTGGTGGTTATAAAATACTGGAAACACCAAGGAATAACATGAAATACTCTATTAGTATGGAGTAGGAATGTTTTTGACATGTAATACACCCTGAATTCGCCTAGGCACAGATTTATACAACACATGAATAGTGTTTAAGGGTGTTTCACACTCCTCATGGAGAAATGTTGAAAATAAATGTAGATTGGGTGTTGGTGGATATCGATACTTGACTCTATTCTCTAAAGCAAACCACAGTGTTGCGAAAATGTTGAAATCGGGGGACTGTGGAGGTTAGGTAACATGTTTTCCTGTGTTTTCATGTTCCCCAAGACAAAATTTGACGGGGCTGGCTATATGGACAGGAGCTTTATCACCCTGGGAAACACCCTCTTCAACGGCAAAAATGTTTGCATCATAGGATGAACCCAGTTGGAAAAAGTACGACATAGTCCTTCCCTGTGTATCTTCCTTTTAGATTTATAACGTAACTTACTGAAAGCCATGATGTAGCAGCCCAAATCATGTGATATCCGTCTCCGTGATTGATAGCTTGCACGAGACAATCAGGATCATATATTTGTTTGGTTGTTTTCTAGTAGTGCACACGTCCTTTTGTGGGGAACAATTGAACCGATGATTATTCTGACCACACGACATTCTTTCACATATCACTTGACCAGGATTTGCCCTCGTGGCACCATCATGGACTACGTTTTGCATTCACATCTGTTACAAGCGGCTTGGGAATTGTTACTCATCCGTAAATGTTTTGTTTGGGAAGTTCCCTCCTACCTATAATGGCTGATACGAGAGCCCGTAGATGGAGATCGAGCTCTATTGTCAATTTTGTTGCAGTTGTTTTATTTCTACAAGTCACAATTCGCTTCATTACTCGTCTATCTCTTTCACTCAGCTCTCCCTTTCTTCTACTATTCTGTTTCTCAGACGATGTTTAGCCATGCATTCTGTATGCTGTCGGGACATTCGATGCCATAGTTCTAGAAACATTCCAAATCCAGGTTGTTGCAGCAAGAGATATTCCCATTTAACGCACTCCAACAATTTGCCATATCTGCTAGGTCTGCAAGGTTAAACATCTCTACGTTATTCCCCCCAAAACCACGATGCCCATAGCTTCATTACTCCTACATGACGGTAGAATAATATATAAACTATATTCTATAGAAAATACTGGGGGCCATACTTGTATTTTAACGAATACCAAGAACTTTGCTTAACACAACTAATATTTATAGGTGTTTCCATTATTTTGATAACACCTGTATATGTGACACAATGAGAAAAAGGGAAGTACAAAACTTTCATTGCTGAAACGGGAATGTAGCGTTCGTTGGTCCTTCGTCTCAGATTGGCACTGTCTTGAGGCACTAGGATTGTTCATTGAAAAACAAATCTTTGGGATTGTTCATAGACGAAATCACTGGGATTGTTTGTAGACAATATCACTGGTTCGGTGTCGGGCAAAAATTTCTTGGCTTGCAGGTTATACTGAATCGGGAATCTCTCCTGTATCTGGCGTCATCATCCTCATCGCTTCATGGCGGAAATCCGTTGCATCAACCGTTTCTTATCGGCATTCGGTCGCTTCATCTGCACTTTCGAGATGCCCTTTTCTTTATTGTGGGGTATAACCACCAGGGCAAAAAAGCCTATCTACTTTTCAATAATTTCCTGTTTTTGGCTTCAATGTCCTTATTACTGTTATTCCTAAAATTGTGGCCTTATACTATCATCAGTAGTCATGGGCTTATCATCACTTTCAAACCATACGGCTGATCTCAGCTCTTAGCTCACGTATCCTCCTATAACTTTACATCTATGTAAGCTCGTCGTGTTTTTAAGCAACCACTTAGTCTATCAGTCAACAACCTTCTTTCTATGTGTGTCAATTCTGTTATTTCATCTCCATATCTTTCTCATTCTAACTCTCGGGAACCTCCTCTAATGCTTTCCTGTTGGCTATATTGTCTCTTCCTATTTACTATCTGATTGGCTTGCGGTTTTTCCTTAAAATTTACTTCGGCCTTTGTGTTTTGTGGGCGTATCTCATTTCGTGACCCCACTTTCTACGTTCCATGGATCTGGACACTTTGACACCTGGCCTGGGGCTGGAGACTCTTGCGTGTGGTTCCCTTTTATTTGGGCCATAAATTTTCTCCATTTTTACCTTTTCTTCTTGCTCTCTAATCAAATCGGCCATTTGCATATTTATTTCATGTACATCTGTCTCTAAGTACCTCTCCCTTCCTTATCTTCTTTCTGTTATCTTTATAGCCTTCTATGTCACTTGGCACTTCTTAACTCTCTCAAGTTCTATTTACGTTTCCTCCAATTAGTTTATTCTTTGCATTTACTTCTTCCAATTCTTAACTCTGCCAACACAATTCGGTTGTACTCTACGTCAGACTTCTTGAAAGGCACATGACCAACCTTTCTTTGGTCATATACTTCTACGCCCGATCAAATGTATCCCGAAAACGAGCAAGGGGGCTCAAGTTCAAATAATTCGTGAAAGTGATGACGTCAACGAACAAACCGCACGGGTTTATCATTTTTTTCGGCACAGTATTGGCTGAAGGAAGCGCTCGAGACCTTCGCCCAGAAGTTCTAAAAGGATCTGTTGATGGAAATTCCGAATTAATCGTGAAAGCAATGACGACAGACTATCGTGATTAACGAATTGTTCGCTACGAATCGGATATACTCGGAGCCGCAGGAACGATAACACTTCCCCCTCATGCGACAGGAGTGCCCGAGGACAAGTAATACTCTAAAATGCTAATTTTTTTCACTATCTTCACAGCTTTCATGGTCGAAATCTGCGCCAATGTATCATTTTCGGGCTTCTGGACAACAATAAACTCGTAGGGTTGATTCTTTGACGCTATCGCTTTTTCAAATCATTTGAACCCGAGCCTCCTAGTTCGTTTTCGGGATATATTTAAAACGTGCGTTGAAGTATAATACAAAAGAAATGTTTTAGAAATCACTTTCAAGAAGTCTTTAGCACTATGACGTCATACGACGGGATAGCCAATATCGCGTACGAGGCGGAGCAGTTATCACCCGGTGTTCCCTAGGATGTTAAAAGTCTAGCATTTTCGAGTAATCTTTGGCCTCGGGGTCTCCCGTCGCTTGAGGGAAACGTGTTATCAACCCTACTGCTCCGAGTATATCATATACGTAGCGCACAATACAGTAACCACGATATTCTGACGCCATTGCTTTCACGGTTAATTCGGAATCTGCAGCAATGGATCCTTTTCGAGCCCTAAAATGACATCATGCAGTGATCCCGCAGTATGACGTCATAGCGCTAAAGACTTCGTGAATGTCACACCGAAAACCGGTTTTTTGTCTTCTACTTCTAATCATGAACACAAATGTATCCCGAAAATGAACAAGAGGCGCTTGGTTCTGTGAAAGCGATGATGTCAGCGAATCATCCTTGTGAGTTTATCGTTTATTCGTCTGAAAGAAGCCTCGTGACCTTTGCCCAGAACTCGGAAAATAATCCACTGGCGCAGATTCCGAATTAACCATGAAAGCAGTGACGTCAGATAATACGGATTACCGATTTGTTCCCTACCGATCGTACAAACCAGCAGCGGTAGGGACTATAACACGTCCTCTTCACCCGGGACCAAAGAATGCTCTATTATGCTAGATTATTCACAAACTGGGTAACACGGGGGGGATAAGGGCTCTGTTTCAAAGGGTCGAAGGTTAAAATAACTCGTGAAGCGATGACGTCAGCGTATCAACCATACGAGTGTATCGCTTTTTCGGTACACTAATGGCTGATAGAAAGGCTCGAGACCTTTCCCCAGAAGCTCGAAAATGATCATTGGCCCAGATTCCGAATTAAATACAGAGTTCCTCTAAATTTTACCGGGTGATGACCAAAGTTCAGTCGTCTAACCCACATCGGAAAGAGTCATCGTCCATTATGAATTGTAGAGAAAATAGGATGTTTGGAGTTTCCAAAAGCCTAAGGGTGGACCCTCAATTGCAAATATATAAATCTCCATCGTACCAGACTGCCTTGGACGTAGGTTTTCTCCTTCAGTCCCATTCAACATACGTATGAAGATATACCAATTATACTGAAATCTGGACAAGCACTAGATCTGAAAATAGTTTGCAACAACAGATATTTGAAAAAGAGCCATGTACAGGGCTGAAGAATTAATCTTGACTAGGTGCAGGAGGACACACTACAATGGTATAAATTTGGCACTTTGCCAAACAAGCTACCGTATTTTTAGGACCATAAGACGCACCCCAAATTTATGGGAGGATCTTTAGAAAAGAATATTGTGTATTGTTAGGTATATAAAGGTATTTTTAATTGCTTACTTAATAAAGATAAAATGTATATATAATGTATACAATAAATATATATAATATATATAATAAAAAATTCATTTCCTTTAAACGTAACCTTCAGACCATAAGAAGTACCTCAATTTTAATTTTTTTTATGTAAAAATGTGCTTTTTATGGCTCGAATACGGTACGGTATTATGACGATGAAATTTTTTATTTATTTTTTGTTTTTAATTAGCTGTAGTCAACATGTTAAATTCAAGATAACAAACGTTTCTTTGAATTATTTTAATGTTACATTCAGTTCTTACGACTGTTCTTCACAATTTTGTAAAAAAACATTTTAAAACTCACATGGAAATAAGATATATCATTATGAATATTATGAAAAAATTCAAAGACTAAATGTTTGCATTTATCGTTAAGTTTAAATGAACGGGATCAATTTAAATCTATACAATAGATTATTACACTCATGTCCATAAATTAAGGATAATTCAGGAATCACATGGAAATCGAACTCTAAAGTAAAAATTTCACCTGTAGAATTATCACACACAACTTCAAGAATAATATGCAAATTACAGGATTCCACCAGATGACGCTGATAGTACGTCACAATGACGAGATTGTAAGAGAGGGGTATATAAGGAATGGTGGCAAAGAAGTAAAATTGTTCACAAGCGTTCTGTAAGCCACTCAGTGCCATAAGCGAATAGTTATGACACAGAGGACGCATGTGGATCATATTTTACGTGGTAGAATTATCGGCCTAATGGAATGTGGGCGAACTCAGATGCAAGTATCCGAGGAACTTGGAATTTCCCAAAGTTCCATCTCTAGGCTTTGGAAACGATTCCAAGATGATGGAAATGTCAGTAGACGTTACAGTACAGGGCGCCCCCGAGTTACAATGCCGAATGAAGTCCGGTATTTGGGAGTAACTGCCAAAAGAAGCAGACGGAGCACAGCATCCGACCTGTCTCGTCAGCTATCTGCAGCCACGGATACCACAGTTTCAAGGCAAACCGTGTACAAACGTTTGGGAAATATTGGTCTATATGCTCGCAGGCCTGTCAGATGTGTTCCGCTCACGGCAACTCACTGTCGGCAGCGATTAGCCTGGAGTAGAGAACATGCAATGTGGACATCGTCACAGTGGGCTTGTGTGATGTTTTCAGACGAGTCCAGGTTTAACTTGTAGACTGATTCACGTCGGACTTTCGTATAGAGAACGCCAGGTACCGTTACCACCAAGACAATATCATTGAACGACACCTTTACGGTGGTGCAGGATTTCTCGTTTGGGGTGGAATTATACTGTGTTCCAGAACAGATCTGCATGTTCAAATCGGAACCATGAACGGCCACATTTACCGAGACATCCTTCTGGAACAACATGTACATTTGTTAAGGGATGCAATGAGGGCAGAATTTGTGTTTATGGATGATAATGCCCGTCCTCACTGAGCAAACATTTTAAACGAATGCCTTCAATCTGAGGATATCACCCGTGTGAAATGGCCAGTATTCTCACCTTGAATCCGATAGAGCATGTGTGGACATGCTTGACCGACGAGTTGCAGCCCATCAACCACCTTCTATATGGGTACCAGAACTTGGGAGAGCATTGATTGCTGAGTTGAGAAATCTTCCCCAAGATCAGCTCTATAATTTGATACTCAGCATGCTTAGGCGTTGTACGGACTGTATTTCATCCCATGGGATACATACAATGTATTAATCATCATACCAACCATGTAATATTAAGTTTTTGTAAATGAGATATTTTTTACAATTGCTCCAGGGAGCAAATGTAAAAAGCAGTTGCAAAAATGTTGTTTTATGAATGGTATCATACATACACCATCTTTTTTGTTCTTTTGTTAAATAAATGGGCTTTATGAATAAGCCACGTTTGTTTTGTTTCTGGATCTTTGTTTGCCGGAGCTGGCATTATCCTTAATTTATGGATATGAGTGTATTTTAAAAGTTTCGATAATCAATCGAAAAGAATGTTTCACATTTCTCTTGCATAATCTTTTCTTAAATTTGTAAAATATTCTAGCAAAATGTAAATAAAAGCATAAAAGAAATATTTTTACAATTAAATTTGTTTAACAAATGCAATGGTATTTTTTAAAACATTCAAAAAAGTTAGTTAATTTGTTGTGTATTATTAAAGTATGTAAGGTGAAATTCTTCAAATTAGTAAAATCCTGTAAAAGAGAAATATTTTTTTCCATTACGACTCATTGCTAAATAAATATTGCTTAATTAATATCAGAGCGATAAATAAAGTTCATTTCTAAACAAAAATCTAACCACTAATAAAAAAACAAAGCAATGTCAATATCTAAATTAATAGTTTAATATTTTATAACATTGTTTTTCATACAATGCTATAACATAATAACAGCTCTAAAGATGCATTTACTTTGCGAAATAACTCGAATCTTAAGAAATTCTCGGGAAGATAGACTTTAATATTAATATATAGCATCGTAGGCTAAAAAATAAAGAATCGAAATAAGTACTGAAAAAAAATTCTCATCGAGCTTGCAATTTTCTTTAACTCGAAGCATTCTTTTAACATATGAAGTAGATAAAGTATAAACGTAAGCAATTTTTGAAATTGATTGTGTTTTGAAAAGAAGCAGTACCTTGCATTCCATTCCAGATTGCTCCTTTCAAGAGGCAGAAGTTATTTTCTATTGTGTGAAAATAACCGTAGCTATAGATTTGTTATAATGTCATAGTTTATTGTATTGAATTCAGATAATTTGACTTATGTTAGAGGGACAAAGGTTTGTTGTAACTATGTTAAATTGCTTAATTTTTCTGATACTCTGGAGATTGTAAATATGTGTGTTCTAGAGAATTTCGTTAAAAAATAAATTTTAGTCCAATATCGATCCACGATCCAAGTAATGACTTTCTAGATTTATTGGATATAGTCAAGGGATTTTCGAAGGAAATGTATGCAGCAGGATTGTAGGTAAGGTGTCGTAAAGTTAACGATGATGTTAAGTGCTTATCCTGAAATTGAAATGAGAAATTTACAGAAAATTGGGAAACTAAATTTCGAAAAATTGGTTTTACAAAGTTAATTTCTTATTTCATAGTTTCAAAGTTCTTGTAGAATTATCGGATTGTTTGTGTGTTCATGATTTAGAAGTGATATTTACAGGACCCTTTATTTTTGTCTGTATAGGGTTAGCACAAATGAATGACCGGATTTTAAATATGTATACTTTCGAAACAATTACACGTATTACAATAACTGATACACGAAATTAAAGAAAAATATACCAAGTTTTATTTTCAGTTAAATGTTCGATGGGAAACCCTTTTGTTACACGAAAATCTAATTTATAATCAAGTTCGTGCCGCCCATTTTGCAGTATCACACTCTCAATGGTTCCTAATGCTGCACAAATGTGTTCTTTAAGTTATTGCAGTGTTTTCGGTGGCATCGGTGGAAGGTCCCGATTTAGAAAATTCTTTACAATAGGCACAACTTGGGATGGAGGCCCCCTAACACTGATGTGGGCGTAAAATTTTCAAAATTGACAGACAAAGAAAATTAATCATGAAACATTGTGAAAGTACCATTTTACCAAGAATTGCCTATTTGAAGCGTAGAAGCCTAGAACATTATCACACTACAAAAAGCAATGCAACATATTAACTTCATCATTAACACTAGAACCGCGGGAAATTCGATATACCTAGAACCGCGGAGCGGGTCATTTTGACCCTAGATAGTAAACTTATAAAATATGCACAAGCACTTAATTTATTTAACTAAAACATTTTATTTTTTAAATAATAATCAATATTTCTCAGAATTTACATTAAATAATTTATATAAATCAAGAGAAATTAACTTAATTTTTACAAAATCGCATTATTTAAAATTTTATGTCCTTGAGTATAATAACATGTCTCTTTAACAAAATATAACATAAATTTCCTAATTTCAATGGAAAAGCAGTGTATCTCTTTTCAATATGTTTAGAAATAATTTAAAAAAATTAAAAATTAAAATTTTTTTCAGTTACTAAAAATTTTATCAGTACTTAGTTTTACATATTATAAAATCCAATTTACTGTATGCATTTTGTACAAAACTGAGTAATAAGTTTGGTACATTTTCCACAGATGGGTGCTTTACATTTTGAACAGATATCTAGAGTTTTATTTTAACATTTCGAAATATGGCATCGGACTCGTTTACGCTTAATTTGTGGTTGTCCGTCGTTTACATTGGTTGCTTCACATGCTCTTTTTGCCGCCTTTCTATGTCGGAAGAGAACAAACTTTTCTCGCAATTCTCCAACCAAGTCTTGAATGAATTTCCATCTACTAATAAATTTTCCAGTTACAGCTTTATATAAAACCCAGGCATTGATTGTAACAGGTCCAAAATATTACAAAAAACCTGCACCGGCCACCTACATGCAGCAAACTTGACTGTATATTTCCTTGCCATTTGTTCAATCATGTCCACACCGTATTTAGTTGCGTTGTAGAAAGCAATTGTATCAGGTAGTTTTTTTTTTTTTTTTTTTTTTTTTTTTTTTTTTTTTTTTTTGGGGGGGGGGGGTTATCTGCAATTTCTACGTTTGGATGGAGACTACTTAGCAACAAAACTTTTTTATCTTTTTTACCTCGATAAACAGTTAGACTCATGTCTTTATGGGTTAGTACCGTAGTAGTATACAATGTGGATTTTAACATTTTTACAGAGACTAGTATTTCTCTTCTTGAGCGTTTTACAGTTCCTACAAGGCTGGTGTTTTTGGATTTCAATGCCTCTGCAAGCTTCAGTGTTGTGAAAAAGTTGTTCGTAGTGACATTTCTACCTTTTTTCTCATATGGACTTATTAGTCGTAGCAATACATGTTCAGGTATGGAAACATAGGATGAACTTTGGTTATATTTTCCAAGATACAGGAATCCATTTATCAGATATTTTGAGTCAACATCTGCAGCCAACCAGAACTTGATTCCACACTTATCTGGTTTGTTTGGCATGTATTGGATAAACCTACACCTAGCTTTTGTAGGAAATAACTGTTCATCTGCAGTTATATTAGGACCTGGTGTATAATTAGTCTTGCAATTTTCCATGAAATGATTCCAGATATCCGAAATAAGGGCAAATTTGTCTGTCTCTAGACGCTTTGATCTTGTTGATTTTACGTCGAAGCGTAAATCCCATTATTTCATGAAATTGGTCTCTTGACTCAAAATCGAATTTTGAGAAACCTTTATTCAAACCTTCTGAATCGTTTTCAGATAATTGTTTAAATATTCTAAAGCTTCCTGAACAGCAAGATTACGTCGTCGTGACATAGTTTTTATACATATACTAATTACAGAATAAAAGCAACTTCAAAAAGTCTAAATATTCGCAGTAATTTATTACTGCATTCGAACGTAGTTCGTGCTTCAAACCTAATATAATGACCTTGAATGAAAAACCTTCACTATTCCCCCTTCTGGTAAAGTCCATTTAAGGAATTCTAGGGTGGGGTAGAAGTATTTTACAGTTACAGTTCGAGAAAATGCATCTGTTTTTCGTTATTCGCGCATTAACATTTCTTACGGGTCAAATTGACCCGCTCCGCGGTTCTAGGTATAAGTGTTCATAATCGGAAAATTATTTATGTTACGAATTTTTAAATTTGGTAAATTGTTGTTCACCTTAAAATATTAAAAGTCATAAAAGGAATTTTTTTTTCAATCCATACTTTTCACGTGGTGATAAATTAAACATCGTTTTGGGTCAAATTGACCCGCTCCGCGGTTCTAGTGTTAAAACACAAATACAATGCAACCAGAAAATCTTATTAATCCCTTATATACACTATAACATACATATGATGAACTATACATATAACTATACATATGATGAATCAATCAATCAATCAATCAAACTTGAAAGGATTTGTAAAAAAAAAAAAAAAAGCTTTTAAAAAAGGTAAAATAAAAAATTTTTGAATTGGGAAATTCTTCTTTTTGTTCTTTTTAAAATTAAAATTTTTTTGGGCCCCCAACATTCAGGGGCCCCTAGGTCCGGTCCTACCGGGCCTAATGGCAAATTAGGGCCTGATCGGTGGTTCAGAAACTGTGTCTTTGACGTAACCCCATAAAAAATAAATCACATGTTGTAAGGTCGGAGGATCTTGGTGGCCATGAGATTAAGGGTGAATCCCTATAACCAGCACGTCCCATCTATCTATATGGAAGCTCCCTTTTTAATTAATCACGTACATGTAAAGACTGAAAATTACCTTTCAAAATCTAATACGCAAAAACTCTTCTCTGTCATTGTCGCTATTTTTGGATTTTAACCACAGCGTTCTATGGATGTGCTGCTATCCATTGATTGGCGGTGGAAAAAAAAAACTTAGTATATTTTTCTTTAATTTCATGTATCACTTATTTCAATATGTGCAACAGTTTGAAAATATAAATATTCAAAATCCGGTCATTCATTTGTGCTATCCCTGTATAATCTTCATGAAACAAAAAGCGAAAAAAGCAGATATTGTATGCGATTGAAAAGTAAGTTCAAATTTCTATAATATAATAATATTATTTTAAAACGTTAAATATTTTTTTTTATCTGAGAAAAATTTCAATTAGTTAGTTTAATTATTTTTTGATTTCTACTCTATTTTTAACTGAAAAAACCTGTACCTATTTTCTTATTTTCTGATTCAATGAGCTTTATTTGATTAGACAACATACGCATTGTTAGCAAAGTAATTGCCAGCATTGGTCTATTTAAGTTTGTCTGTATATTCTAATTAAACGAAAACAAACAAAATGAAAACCATTGCTAGTTTGTTCCAATCCACCCATTCACTGATGTTATCCTTTAACATGTAAATGCAACATGATTCCAATAATACATTTAACAAATATATTTAGTTAAGATAGAGGAATATTTACTCAGGTTGTAAGGAAATAAATTGAAACATGTAAATTAAGAAGCATTCTTTAATTATTTTCCCTGTTAGTCATTTAAATAAACTTGAAATTCCTGATTTATCCATACAAGAACTCCTCGCCATTAATGCTGAACTTGCCCCTATGCATAAGATTCTGTGACATAAGACCGTTTATGGGTGTATATATTTAGTGCTGTATTTCACTGTATATTTGTCTAACTGTTTAATTACCGTTTTCGTATTTCTACTTTGGCTATTTTTACCTTCACTAAGTATGGCTGTAGATGAAATTAAAAAAAAAATAAACTCTTATAATGAAATATGAGATAAAAGTCTTAAAGGGATTGAAAACATTATCTTGATCTAGTAAAATCTCATAAAAGTATTTTGCATACAAAGGGCACTTAATAGAAATATACAGGGTTTCCATAATTAAACTTCCTTACTTTAAAGTTGTCTACAGTCGAAACTATTGTTCAGGAAATTGAGAAATTTTGTGTACGACATATTGAAGGGATGGGGATTTGTTTGAGAGAATAAAAAATTAGTTCAAAATTTCACCACCAGAGGGCATTTTTTGATGAATTTCACATCAGACAACATTTACTATACCTAGCTTATATATGGCTTCTGCTCTTCGTCGACAAAAATTAATTTGCATATTTGTTTCTTCTTTCTTTCAAATCTTTTGTCCGAAAATTTGTTATCGAACAAGTGTCCGATCGACTTTACAATGTCTTTTAAGATTGTAAAATTTAATGAGTTATTCTGTTAAGATGACCTATTTATAAAAAGATGGTGAAATCTTAAGCAAAGAACTAGTAGTAAATGTGCAATTCGTCAAAAAACACCCTCTGGTGGTAAAATTTTTAACTATATTTTTATTCGCTCACACAAATTCTCATCCCTTCAATATGTCCTTCACAAAACTGCATAACTTTCTGAACAATAGTTTCGACTGTAGACAACTTTAAAGTAGGGAAGTTTAATTATGGACACCCTGTGTATCTATATCACAATCAAACCCCAATAAACTGCTTAAATATTAAACTTAAAAACCTCAAAAGACTTTTAGAATCCAAGACCTTATACTGTATTACATTACTCTATTCTGTTTAAATCCAATTTTTCATTAAATATACATTTCTGTTTCTCTTTTTCTCCAATACCTTGGTTTCATCACACTTGCATAGTCCTCAAGTTGGCTAGGAAAAAAATGAGAGCGCTTATATGATAAATTTTAATTATAATGACTGACATATGGAAGAAGGAGGAAAAGAAAAAAATTTCCTTTTCGGCTAGCAAGGACATCGGATTAATGAATTCAACAGAAGTCTAATGAATTCAATTGTGAAAATGTCAACCAGACCATCAGTTTCGGAGTAGATTCAAGGTTCATGTAGACTGATCATATCTATGTTTGAAAATGTAATTATCGGATGGTAGTGCACTCTCTTTTTTCCTGTTAAGGAAGTTTTAGTATCCTTTTGAGTACTTTTATATTAGAGTTGTGTCATTTTGAATCCACCTCACACAAAATAACTCCTCACTTCCAAGAGAATTTCGTATGTCTAATTATGCTACAATGTTTCGAGTGATTACGCAGCTTAAATCACTTTACACGAACATCAGATGTAGAGATTACATTGTGTGGCAGAATGGACTCCCACAGGTCAAAGAAGAGAATGGTGGGAGGTAAGGCAACGCGAGATGAGACAACAGTATGGGCGGAATTTATAGTTGCCAGTATAGGTCCTGATTTGCGTCATGAGTTGGCCCGATGAACATCGCGCTTTCGTTATCGTGGCGCTCTTTAAAAACAACTATTCTACAACCGAGACACAAGAAGTTATTTAGGGCTCTATGCAACTGATGCGATTCATGATCGAAAAACAATACTGCGGTGTGTTTCAAACGAGACAGCAAGAGGGTCTGCATTTCCAAGGAAACCAAGTTGTAGTCCTCGGAAAACTGGAACATCTGGGAATGTGCGACCAGTACGTAAGTCTGATTTTCAAGAGGAAATTGTCTCCATTCCCCCAGAGATGACCAACAGAGTGATGGAAATTTTAGAGAGCAGCTTCGGCAGCGCATTGCAAATAATGAGCGCCACCGGAAGAACGTTATTTTTAAAATCTAGTGGAAAAATGCATTAAGATTACGGCCACACCCACTTCCATGTACAAGTCACTGTCAAAATGAAGACATTTGCTGGGCAGCAATTCCTGTAAACTAAGGGGAGGATTGACTTCCCCTGTTTGTGGTGTTTCTTATAGGCCTGGGCGCCGAACGGACAGTGCAGACCTGCTGACCAATTTGGACAACCCTGGGCCCCAATCAAGTGGAATAAGACTAGACTGTTAATACTTTTTGAAAATTTAAAGCTCATTTTCTGTAATTTGTTTTGTTCATTTTTTGTTGTCCTTTGAAATGTGGAGTCCATTTTGCCGCACACTGTAGAATAAAACGTGGGACCGGTATTAACTCTTATAACTCTACGGAACATGTCAGCATTAAATATATACCACGCCGCGTGCAGAGCCCCTCAACAGCAGGTCTGTTCTTTGCACTCATTCAAAATTCAAACAGACTGTGAATATATTTCATTGTAGAGAATAATTGCGTGATGAGCTGGCAAATTTTACTTAGCAAAATATATTAGCTTCACAAAGTATGCTATCGATAACTGCATTAATTTAGATCTGCATTCATTAGATCCTATGCATTATATCTGAAAGAATTTTTTTTCGAAAATACCCTTTTTATTCAGCGTCCCTCCCCCCACCCTTCCAGTTCACTTTCTTTACATCCCACAAATTTTACAATCTATGAGTCGAAAATATTTACAAAGCAGTTATGTTGCAATTTAAAGTCGATTTTTTCCCTCTTGGTTTCTTTACTTACAACATGTAATTAAGAAATTATCTCTCATATTAGACTCATATTTGTACAAGCTTTGTAGGTATATAGAAAAAACCCCTCTTGAGTTTTTCTCTCTTAAAAAGAAACTGTGTCAAAGTATTTTTGTTGGGTTTTTTTTTATAGTCTCAAGACTTCTTGGATGCTTTAATTAATTCTGACTTAATTAAATATTTCAGAGGGAAAATGCAATTAACGTTTGGTACAAATTTTAAAAATTATTTGAGGATCAAAAAGGAAGTTAAAATATCCCTTTCGGCATACGGAAAAAATATTTTATGGCAGTTATCAAAATTATAAAGTTAAAAAAAACAGTCTCTTCAAATACTTTTAGAAACGTAAATAAATGCTTTTCTTTTGTTATTAATGATAATTATGTAAGATATTAATTATCTTTCACTTTAAGTTGTTTAAATATTTAAACAAAATTATACTGAAATGTTATCAGTAATTCAGAATTAATTATCTTGTTATAATATTCAAAATTTATTCAAGAGACTATTCTTTGCACATTAATTAAACATTAAATATTTCCTTTAACGTATTATTTGAATAACTTTTTTTAAATTATATATTTTAGAGGGTGTTGACATTTTTGTGTTCTATTTAAGGATTTCATGCTTTTTTTGACCTGGGTTACTCATTATTTATAGCTAAATCAAAAACATTGTAAATAATTAAATGTTAAACAACGTTCAGGCATGTTTTAAAGTAAGACTTAAATCAGATTTTCAAGAGCGTATATAAAATGTCAAGGAGTTACTAATACATGTAGTCTTGTTGTCTAATTTTTTCATAGGAATGAATTAAAATTAATACTGAGAAATTGTAAAATACGAGTTAACCGTGAGGAAATATTGCATTTGATAAGATAAATACATATGCACACACATGTATAATATCACCCTAAAACATTATACACTGAAACTTCTCTTTGGTGGCCAGTAATGACTCCGAAATAAAGGGACTGATTTGAGGGAGGGCCGTAGAAAAGATGCCTCTATAACATTAGCTCTTTGGAGTCTTTAATCAGTTCTGAACAAAATGTGGCCGTTAGAGTGACGTCGAATAGGGATACCCAGCCGGCTAGGGAAGTTTAATGCACTTATAGGTGATGTCAACTAATTCAATAACGACAACTTAAGAGAAAATTATATGCGTTCCTCATGCTGTGAAAATATCCTATTTACAGCACAAATTGATGTACATACACATAATCTCATTTTTTTTCTAATACACAGATTGAAATTCAAACAAAATTAATCCCCTCATCCATCATGACAATAAAACTAACCAAGATAAGTTCCCACAGTATGATTCCTATGAAAAAAAATGCTTGTTTAATACGAATAACATTATAAGATCTCTAAACCATGGCGATATTACCAATTGCAGAACCATGTGGGGAAAATTAACAGTTTCTACCAAACCCAGAAACTGAACTCCAACGAACCAAACCTTTAGTTCAAAAAGAGGCTTGGCGAGAAACCGTATAAAAACCGTAAATCTCTTTCTGGATGAACATTTCGATATTACAAATCAGGAAAAAATTATTCCACTCACCTTATAGAAGATGGTCGATGTATTAACACTGAGATCTTTCATTTATAACATATATTTCTTAACCACCAGCTCTTTGTTCGTGTGATGATTTGCTTATAATTGCATTATTATTATTCATGAAACTAAAATGAGAGTAAATCGAAAATCAAAGTTTACAGGTAAAGCAAGAAATATATTTGGAATATATTATCATAGACATTGATTTTCTTAACACTTATGTTGGGAATTATAGGTTAAAAACACAGTTATTAATTTAGATTTGCTTTGAAAAGGTAAATTAGACGAATTCGTTTTCTAGCCTTTCTAAAAATTTTGCTTTCTCCATCTTTTGAAATCGGTTTTCATAATTTACTAATATTTAAACACATGTTTACTCAAAAATGTAAGGCTAATATTTTACATCGCTTTCTGCAGTAATATATTTTATTTTATTTTTAAAAAAAATTTATTAGATGTGAAATTAGTTCTTTACTATGAAGCTCAAAGATTGCTTTAGGCGTTTTATGCTTCGTTGTTTAATGAATCATTTCAATTTAATATGAAATACCACTTACTCGGTAACATGCAAAACAATGAAATTACTAATAAAAGATTATCTCTTCAATTTGCTGGTAACATTTGAATTACATTTCTCATGCGCTGTATTTGAATTTTCATTGTTAATTGTCTTTATAATCTGAAGTTATAATTACGATTACACATTAAAAGTAGCATTTTACATATTGTTGACTGGAATTTTATTTAAATATATACGCAAATCACCGGCAAAGACTGAAATTTTTGAATAAACAATGGCATTTTTATTATTTTTTTAATCTGTTTTCTTTCTATGGGAATCTGCGATTCTAATGTGAGGATTTGCCTGAAATTATTTCAGGTAAAAGCAAAGGTATTTGTCAAGTAAAGCAATGTTCAGGTGATCAAAAATTTCTCCAATATGACTTTCCTTTATCAGAAATTGTTTTCAACATTTGCTGTAAAACCACGAGTTTAGTCTGTTCCGAAAAAGTGTGTTAAAATAATTTGAATTTTACTGTGAATTTCAAGTCATATAAAAAGGGAAAGATGTATTTTTTTTCTTAAGTATAAGTAGCATTTTTATGAAAAGTAAAAAAAAAGGAGAACTAGTCAAAAAATGCAGTAACAATTAAATGAATTTATGAAAACATCAGTCATTTTTCCCCTCAATTTTTCGGATTTACGAGAGTAAAAAAAACATTTATATGATTTATTCATATAGTATAACCCAGTTCCAAGCAAATGTTCCAAGCATAAATTCTCAAATACATCATTTATACTTTTTCAATGCTGATAATATTGTGCTCTATTTCCAAACTCATTTATCTTTCACTTCTGATCATTTTACACGACTGCAGCAAGTACCTCTTTGTACACGAAATCAATACCGCATTAAAGGAACCGAATGGACCGATTTCAATCTAGTTATACTATAATCAAACAGACTTTGCATTCAACCGCCATTAATCATTATGTCACGTCATTGTAACCACTCCAAATGAATACTTGTAAAATATAGTTAACTCTCCATTCTTTCACAAAGTTAAAGAAATACGACATAAAAATTGGATTCACTTTACTATACTGGGATTTAGTTAAACCTCAAGGCAAATTTATTTAAAGTACTTGATGTAAAAGTGTAAAACAATGAGATAAATTTGTAACGACAACTGTTTATCCCCTCTCTCTCTCTCTCTCTCTCTCTCTATATATATATATATATATATATATATATATATATATATATATATATATATATATATATATATATATATATATATATATATATAAATATATATGAATTTTAAAGAATGTGTACTTACTCCAAACTGAAATACACTGTTTATTATTAACACTTCTAACGATGTACATTAAAATATTTAACTCAGTGTGCATGTTTCAAGTGAAGTGAATTTTCCCTATTTCAATCTATTCGAATATTTTCACGGATATGAGTTATTGCCTTTAAGTATGCAAGATTAGTCGCATACCATGAAATAGCCTTATTTAAGGGCAATAATTTTTCATGATGAATGAAGTTAATAACTAAATTCATTAAGTTGAATTTGCTAGACTTAATACATTTCAATTTCCGGACGAAACTGAGTGGAAAACAATTACGTCTTTATAGAGAAATAGCATTTAATTGAATAGTACACGTTGTGTTTCGTCATTATTATTATTTCGTCATTATTGTGTTTCGTCATTATTAAGGAAAAACTCGTTCTAATTACAAAGTTTGTGGAATTTGACCTATTGTGAAAAACATGAGAAAAGGTGATTCTTGACTGATTTATTTATATTGAAATTGAAGACAAAGTATCCTAAATTCAAAATACCTCAAATGTAATTTAAAGTTTTGCTTAAAGATAAGTAATTTTAAATACCATAGTTGTACTCTTAATAGACAACAGTAATAAAACTCTTGAAAGGTGTAATGTGAACATTTTCTGATATGAGCGTTTTATTTCTAAAACTTATCTCTCTCTCTCTGTATACACACACACACATATATATATATATATATATATATATATATATATATATATGGGGCCTCTTTTCAAATTAATAATATTCACGAATTAGTTTAAAAATTTCATGTAATTTACACATTTTTAGATCTGTAAAAATCTGAAAATCTTAGGAATCATCATAGTAATTTAAACAATAATCCTTTATAGGATATTTTTATAATAATATCCAAAATATTTATCCCATCGATTTTTTTTAACAAGTCTGTGTTTTAACTTAAAAATATAGATATGATTTATAGGTGGTACATTAAATGTATTTTGTCATTATGTCAGGAAAGTTCATAATTAAAATTTATTGTGAGTTTCATGACTATTTATCCATGTCATCCAGACATAAAACCACATTTTAACAGGCCTTGCCGAGCATTGGAGTTGTAATAAACTAAAATAGTTGCTCCATCGCAGTATAAATAAACTGAATACTTATTGCTTATATACAGTCGTGGAATTATAATCATTTCATACTCTTCTACTCGCGAGTGTAATTTAATAAACAAATACTCAGAATAAAAGAACCCAGAAAAGGAAAATATAACCACTTGAAAGCATAACATAGATTCCTCTTCACATGCAAATATAACTAAGGAAAGTAATAGCTTGTAAAGCATAGTAAAAGTCACAAATTTTGACTACGAAACTTCTTTACTTAAGTTCGTCTCTTTTATTTCGTCATTTGATAAAAAATGCTCAAAAATAAGTAAAGCCCTTTGAGCTAAACATATTACCTTTCTTTGGTAGGATTTCTCATTGTTCCCTTCATGCAATGTATAAACAAGAAGGCCTTTGTATTTTCTCATTGTTCTTTTGATACAGCTTCAGTGTCGACAAAAAATGTTAACGGTTTAAAAAGAAATGTTTGAGATCTGTCTCAAGCCTTATATTTGTCAATAGGGCTTCTATTCTGCAACATTAATGATTTAGTTTAAATTTAGAATTTTATTTCTAGAAAAGTATGTGATAAAATTTAATTTTTTAAAAAATTTCGAGATCGTGCAAACAGTTTTTTTACTTTCTGAAAAGAAAAAGGATTTGCATTGGTTTAAATTTCAAACAAAAGAATTCACGAAAATACTCGGCGCATTTCCTCTTTATTGTATGTCATCCTTCTCAGGGCAGTCTGTGGAGTAAAAATATAAAGCAAACGAAGGAAAAAAATCTTAAGTGGTTGATACCTAGTTTTTCTAATAATTAAGAAATTTTGTGTCTAACATAACTATGATCCTCTCCATTAGTTCTTCTAAGTCTCAGGGGATTTCCCTTTTAAAGACTCTTGAAATATTCTTTAAATTTGTTAACCTCGCTCTCTAATATAACAATACCCAATTTATAATCCATTTAGAAGGTACTAATTTAGATAGTATATACCAAATGCTATAGGGAGGGTTAAGTATTTAAACACACTGTTTACAATTAAAGACATTTTAAATACAATTTTTTTTTATTCTTGTTCACCCTGTTTTATTGCTGAAGTGTAATTTAAATTTTTAGTTCCAATTGGCGGCTGTAGGGGGAGACACTAGATAATGTTAATTGGTTAAAGAGCTTTTTACCGATGTAAGGTGACTTGGCAGTTGCGACATTTTTCTTGAAGGTGACGCCTTGTTATCTCCTCCTATATGGGTTGATCAGTTTGATGCATGGGTAGTTCTAATGAATGTTTATATAGAGTATTAATGAAAGTGTGCATGGAATTCATGTTGTGGTGTGCGAGTTATTCCAAATATATGCATAATATTCAATTGTAGCGAACAAGTCGCCTTTAGTTGAGACCTGTTGCCATAAGGACACTCCGATCGGAACTACTTGTTTTAATGAAGACCTCGTATTTACCCGAAAGATGCATCCCAAGAATACATTTTTTGATTCGTTGAAATTTAAAAGGTTTTTTAGAGTTTCTAGAATTTCATTGTCAACTTTAATGAAAAGGAACGTTCCATCAAAATAAGAGATTTTCCGGATTCAACTGTACTAAACCAACTACACACAACAGAATAAACAGTTATGGCTCATGAAAAATGTTTTACATCGACAAATAGTTGCGTATTTGGAACCATAAGGAAGATATTACGGCAGACAGTACATTCTTGTAGTCGTTGACTCCAGCGGTAAATAAATGCAGTCAAAGAATAAAGTTGAGAGGAATAATTACTTTGTTTACTTGAACGCACAATGGATATGTAGCTGGTTAACATATTAGAAGAAATATAAAAGAATAGAATATATTTACATATTTACAATGGTCACATAATAGACTGTAGCGTCTGGTTCAACCCATATCCAATATGATAGGTGGCGGTAGTCGAAATTCAGTTTTTCTTGCGCACGTGATTAGTACATGAGGCATCCTCTAAAGCGACAGCACACAAACGCAGCAGTATACGTTCATACACACACGCATACATTCCTACATTCATGTAAGTAGGGCCACTACTATTTGTAGTTCTGGAAATCGATCTGATTGGTCAAGTTAGCGCCAAACCTGGCTGATTTGCATATGTCCATCTGCTCATTGCCAGATACATCCCACTAATATAATCAGGATAGTCGAAATTACAGATCGCGTATTTAGGACCTTCTAGATAAAATGCTAAAGTTAGATAGACTTCAAGTTATTTTTTTGTTTCTAATGCGGAGGCACTTTGTCGTGAGACATTGATCTTGTGTTATTCTCTTCGATTTACTGGCTACTTTATTATGGGAGCACTTTATAGGTGAGCCAGCATTGCTTCCTATGAGGGGGGGGGCAACAAGGAAACGGCCAAGCCTTATTCGGAATTTGAACCTAAACTCACTTCGGGGAAGCTCAGAATGCTAACCAGTACGTCATGTGGACAGTTGAAGTTAAAATGTAATAATTACAAGATAAAAGGAACTTTTTATATACCATGTTTTTAAATTTTCTGTTGAATCATATAAACTTGACAATTCTATGTATTAATAAATACTTTTTAAGATTTTTTTTGATGAATTATCCTATCAACTTGAAAGAAAATGAAGTTAATAGGAAGTTAACTTGCATTTAACTTTTCTTTCCCGTTCTGGTCTATAGATGGCTGCACCAGTCTACAAAACAAAATTAACTGAAAATATATGAAAATTAATTTAATTCTGCTTAAAGATGGCTAAAAGTATTTAAAAAATGCATTGTCATTGTATTCTGAGCTATTCTAAAAGTTTCAAATGTCTAGTTAGTCGGGAAGTTAAAAATCGATTGTAAGATTTGTAAGGGACAAACACACAAACAAACAAGAAAACAAGTTAATAAAAACATGGTAAAACATGTAAGTTACTGCTCACAGTGAAGATAGTCATGCTTTGCCATATTAGTAAAATTCATTTTTCTTGTACTTTTACTTCTTTTTACCTCTTCAATTTTCAATTACCACTTGCTGGTTTCGTATCAGAGTCTATACTGTTTATTCTGTAAATATCCTGTGTATAATGAATGCAAAATTCGGTATAGGCTAGAATTCAGTTTTTCTCAAGAATATCCTAAATGCGTAAAATTTAATGTCGATTACCCTGAAAATACTTTTTAATTGGCGTAATATTTAAGTAATTATGAAATATATTTGCTAATCTTTCCAAATAGATAAATGCCAGCAAACTTGCAAAGTGTTATAAAATTCATAATTATCTCTTCAATAATCTATTATAATAATATTCTAATATTAACTAAAGCATAACTCTCTCGTGAGTGAACTGCTAAAACTTTAAAAATTATCTGCAGCTAAAGCTGACTACACAGTTAACTATATCAGTTATTTTATTTCTGTTTCAGCATCGGAAGTTAAGACACTAAAGTAGTTGGAAACACTGTAATAGAATTCCAATGATGTTAATGGCACGAAGCGAGAAAATTACGAAAATAAAGAAATTTATTTTACAGTTTTCCCAATTCCCAAATATGTCTAACGACATTAAGAAAATCGCACTGTAAATGTAACGCTGTATTTTAGTTCTTTGAAAATGGAAAGAAATAGATATATCACTTGGACTTATATAATTTGTTTTCAATACAACTGCAATTTTCTCCATTTATGGAGGGATAAATTCTTATTTATAATGTTCAATATCTTATGCGCATTATCAATATGGATATTTATTTATATTTCTGATGGACTTTAATTCATAAGTATTTTACGTATTATAGAAAAATACAAGAAAATATTCTTTATAATAGGTAGCAATTTATTTATTATAAATAATTCGATAGAGACATAGGAATATAGTTTCGATATTGCATCATAATGAAGGTTTATTTCTAAATAATTTAGTTACCGAAATACTTTGAATATTTCAGTCCCTTCATGTTATTGATAAATTTAAAATCTGAAGTAATTAATTCTCATGATGAGAAAAAAAAACAAAAAATCCCTAATGATCTCAGTTGAAACAAATCGATCGAGAACTGATACCAGAGTTGATGTGCTTTTGTTTCATTTATTCATGTGTACCCTACTGAAGCGATACTTGAGTAATTAAATATATTTTCTTGTGCCATGTCTGATTGCTTGGGATTAAATTGCAAGCACACATACACAGTTGTTCTATATGGTTGTTTCTCAAACATTATACTGCTCAGTGCCTTCATGTTACTGATAATTTTAAAATGTGAATTAATTAATTCTCATGATGTGAAAAGACAAAAAAAAAATCCCTAATGATCTCATTTCAAACAAATCGATGAAGAACTTATACCCGAGTTAATGTGCTTTTATTTCATTTATTCATATGTAAATCACTGATGCGACATTTAAGTAAATGAGACAAATTTTATAGTACCAGGTCTAATTTTTTGTGCTTAAATTGCACTCACGCATACAGTTTTTTATGTGGTTATTTCTCAAACATTATACTGCTCAGTTCCTTCATGTTATTGATAATTTTAAAATTTGAAGTAATTAATTCTCATGATGTGAAAAGAAAAAAATCCCTATTTACCTCAGTTCAAACAGTTCGATAGAGAACTAATACCCGAGTTGATGTGCTTTAGTTTAATTTATTAATGTGCACCCTACTGAAGCGATACGTGAGTAAGTGGATATATTTTCTTGTGCCATGTCTGATTGCTTGGGATTAAATTGCACGAACATATACACAGTTGTTTAATATGATTGTGTCTAAAACATTATACTGGTCAGTCCCTTCCTGTTATTGAAAATTTTTTAATTTGACGCAAATAATTCTCATGATGTGAAAAGAAAAATCCCTAATGAACTCAGTTCAAACAAAACGATGAAGAACTGATACCAGAGTAAACGTGCTGTTATTTCATTTATTCATATGTACGTCATTGAAGCGACACTTGAATAAATGAGATATATTTTATAGTACAATGTCCAATTTCTTGGGCTTAAATTGCGCGCACGCTTACACAGTTGTTTTATGTGGTTATTTCCCAAACATTATACTGCTCAGTCCCTTCTTGCTATTGATAATTTTAAATTTTGAAGTAATTAATTCTCATGATGTGAAAAGGAAGAAATCTCCAAATATCTTAGTTCAAACAATTCGATAGAGAAATGATACTCGGGTTGATGTGCCTTTATTTAATTTATTCATATGTACGCTACTGAAGCGATACTTGAAAAAATTAGACTTATTTTATAGTGTCACGTCTGATTACTTGGACTTAAACTGCAAGCACACATACACAGTTGTCATATATGGTTGTTTCTCAAACATTATACTTGTATCTATACTTGTAGACGAAAAATTCATAAATAAAACTTCAGGAACGGGGTTTCGTTACCGAAAAATAGCCGTTACATCTGATTTCCTTATTAATGAAAAAGTGCACAAAGTGCAAAAAGATTAGTTAAACTGGTGGACACTCTCTGCGCATGCAGTTTTTCACATTATGCACCATTTTTAACTGTTGATTCCGTCATTATTTGGGTGCTCATAAACAACGATAGCAAATTTGAATGGAAAACAAAATATTTATAGGATTATAAATGCAATGAAAGTTTACAATTCATACCAGTACTTATATTTAGGACGGAAATACTGTATAATGAACAAAATCGACTGCATTACGTGACAAAGAAATGCTCATTAGAGTGGATCGAAAAAAATAAATATTTTAGTGTGGAAAAGTTGCCTATTGTAATAAAAAGAAAAACGGCATGAAAAAAAATAAAATCGGTTAACATCTTCCATTCGCGCATCTTACTTGAAGTTTATGAAAAATTGCAAAAATCACGATATTTTTGCTATTTTTTCTTTTAGTTAAAACTTTGAAAATAATCATACTTTAGCTTTTTATGCTTGTTGTATCGTTTAAATGACCTAAATAAATTAAATTTTGATCATAAATCTAATTTTTTTTTGTTCGCGCAACGTCTTTGAAAAAACAGAAATTTGCAATTTTTCTCAATTTTCACTGTGCAACTCTTCACTCGATTTGCTTGAACAAAACGACCCAGAACTTACCACGCGGAGATGGTTGCATGTCGAGTTCCTCTCACAAGCTACCCAACCAACCATCCAATCGTTGACTGTGGTGTTTACATTATACTATTTACAAAGATTTTCCATAGAGTAGGATTATTTGGCTTACTGTGTTTTTTACTTTTTCTTTTTTATATCTATACATATTTAACGTCTGATTTTTTGGAGAAATGATGCATAACTGATCTAGACTCTAGTGTTGATCGGATATAGCCATCTCTAACTTCATGTCCACATACTTTATTCGAGGTCTTTGTCACAACTTTGATGCACATCTCCACAGCCTGGGTGTGACCGGGAAACTTTAGTATTTCTCTCATTGGCATAGTATCAGAATTGATGAAAGATTTAATATCATCTTCACTTAGATTGCGCATCATTGGGGAGGATACACCACACAAGAATTTCGATTAATAATTTCAATGTAATCGGAAGCTTGAAAGTTTATCTTTGGTGGTACGAAATTTCTATCAGTCTTCTTATTTGGGATTGTTTGTCTTGCTTTTAAGATCCTTCTGTAACCAAGCTCCCGAATATGTTTTCTTCAATATATTCAGAATATTTTTCCTCAACAAGCATTGCCAACAGAACATTCTCTGGGAGCGCAAAGAATGCATTTCGTTGAATTACTGGATCGACAACTTGAAGTAATTCGTCGGATAAAAACCGTGATGTTTGAATTGCTTGAAAGACATGTTTTCGTCCGTCAGTAAAATATTTGTTCTTTTTTATGGTAAACCACATAGCCATATATGATTTCAAGAAGAAGCCAACTGTTTCTTTAAGTTTCGTGATGGATCTGATGAACTTATATAAAACCTAAGGACTCGGTTGGTCGCAGTTAGCCATCTGGTATGGAACAAAGAACAGGGTCCCTATTTGCCAAGTCTTCTGGACATTGTCCCAAGGTGAATGCATTTGAAATGTCAATCGAATACTGTTGGTCTTTGCTCAACAAATTTCTGTCTATATCAGGAATCGAACAACCTATGGGTTCATAATGAACCACAGGGAGTTTTTCACAGCAAGTGAGCTGCTGCTCTATCGGCCCACAAAAATAATTAGGTCCTGCAGTTTGACCGTCAATATGTTGGAAAATGTGGCGCAAATGAAGCTCATTAAAATGCAGGAGGTATATTCACCACTGTAGCGGTCGTCCTACATGATTTTCTAGTCGGTGGATGACACCGTTCATGCATCCAGAGTTGGTACATTGCCATTACACCCTACTACTTGTAGTTTTTCTAGTGATATTGATAGTTCAGACAATCTAGAAATAATGCTTTGAGTTATATCATTTGATAGAATCGAGGAAGGAGATACATGTTCAATATAATTTGATCCAGGTTCCTGAATAAGAGAATAGTGTTCTTCTTTCCCATTCCAGCGAAATTACTTGGCATTCTACTTTTCAACAAACAAAGTATCATTTTTTTGTCCGTCAAAGAAAAGACCCCAACATTCCTTAGTAGGTGTGAATTGACTTCAATTGAGTTTAAATCAGTTCAACCTATTTCAAGTGAGTTCTGGGGCGTTTTGTTCTAGAAAAACGAACGAAGAGTTGCACAGTGATAATTGCAAAATATTGAGAAATTTCTGTTTTTTCTAAGACGTTGCGCGAACGGAAAAAATGTATTAGATTGATCAGAATTTAATTTATTTAGGTTATTTAACCCATAAAACAAGCATAAAAAACTAAAGAATATTTATTTTAAAAGTTTTAACAAACAGAAAATAAATTGCAAAAAAAACGTGATTTTTGCAATTTTTCATAAACTTCAAGTACGATGCGCGAATGGAAGATGTTAACCGATTTAAATTTTTTTATGCCTTTTTACTTCTTTTTACAATAGGCAACTTTTCCGCACTAAAGCGTTCCGAAAAAAAATATTAATTTTTTTCGACCCACCTTAATGCTCATGATCGATTTTTAATTAAATCAGCTATAAGTTTTTAGTTACAGTTTTTAAAAATTCTTGTACCAGCAGTTGTTTATAAACAATTCTAGGTATTTTGAATAAAATAAATAAAATATTTAAAAGAAAAAACATCACAAATTAATTGAATTTTACAATAGATCCCAATACTTATTCGATATCCCAATAGTTATTCTATGATACAGAGATTGTATAATCTCTAAATATAAAAAAGTTCCGTAACTGACTGATTGACTGACTGACAGACAACGCACAAACCAAACCGCAGGATACAAAGGACTGAAATTTTGCATGGCAATTCTTCTTATAGTGTAGGGGGGCAGTAAGAGAGATTTAAAAAAATCTTCTCAGATATTTTAAAATTAAATTTTTAAGCTGTTTTTGTACTATTCTTTAAAGTTTGCATTTAAAATAATTTGAGGTTTATAAAATTTATATCACGAGAAAGATCCTTTAAAATGAAAGATTCCTTTAAAATGAAATTTACCTCCATTTTCTGATTTTTGGTGAATTTTTAAAGATTAATTTTTAGAATTAAATTTATTAAATGCTGATCACGTGGTTTTTTTTCTTTTAATTTTGCGTCACGTGCATAACAACGAAATAGACCAAAAAATGTTCGTACAAATGCGGCAGACGATTGGACATTATCCGGAAAAATATTAACATACAGTAAGATAAATGTTCCTCAAACTGTACTATATTATTTAGTATGTTCTATTAGATTTAATTTGAATATTTTCTTCTACATTATTTTCGCTCTAAAAATATCCGTTACGATTTTTTTATAAATAGATTTTTTCGTTTTATTTTTTACATCAATTACATACATTGATTGTTGTATTTATTATAATTATATTTATACATAGGTTTGACATTAATTGCATACATTGACCGTTGTATTTAATTTGAATGTACTCCGTAGAGAAGTATGGGTTGTCAGCTAGTAAACACATATGGCTACAGTGCATGACAAAGGAATGTTCGTGAACGATTTTAAATTAAATTAACAATATGTCATTTTAAATCGGTAAAAGAAATTTAAACCGATAAATTTCCATCCCTTTTATGTGTAGTTACTTGACTTTTCTACTACTTCTGTAACTATATTACAAATAAATACATTACAAAAATGTTCAATTAGCTTTGAATTCCTGTGTTGCTTATCTATTAAAAAAATCTAAATTATTCTACCCCACAGTCACTGAATATACATCAGTGAAATTTGGATGGGAAACAGTCATTTTCAGAAACTTTTTTTAAAAAAAAATCTTTATCACTGTCAAGCGAAACTATTCATCTATAACATATCTGGCAATGAATGAGAGGTCACGTATCCCATAATAAAAATATGTTCTTGGCCCCAGACATTATTTCAAAAATTTAAGTATTTCGACTCACTTTTAGGAAATAAAAGAGTAAAAAACTGGTTTCATTTGATAAAATTCCACTTTCAAAGTCGTTGTATCTATCTTAATTGTAAAATCAATTGGCACTGAACGCTTAGATTGCCAGGATAAATCCTTACAAAAATAAAAAAATAGGAACAGAAATCCATGGAAGATCATTTATTAAGCAGTGTATCGAAAAATAATTACTGTATACGCACTTTCTTCGTGTTTCTACGCTCACGCACAGAAAACTTGCCAAAATATTTCCTCTCGCAGTATTTATTTCTCCGAGCTATCGCTACCCGAGAAAATAATTTTATTTAGCAGGAATTATTCATTCGAAAAATTTTTAGAAGTTGAGTGTTGGGACAAATTTTATTGCTTTAACATAGATTGAAATTGCGTGCACTTATTTAACTTAATATATAATTAATTTTTATAATGCAACTAATTTTTTTCTATTATATTTGAACAAGAATACTAGCATTGTTTCATCCATTTGTGTGTATATATATATATATATATATATATATACAAGGGGATTTTTTTTAAACTTACAGTACTCAGAGACATCTGTAGTATGATCTATCAGCCGGAATTCCACCAAAATTGATAAAGGGGCTAAGGACGACATGTGAAAGAGTTTTCCGTGATAAAAAAAAATTAATTCCAAAAGTCACCAATTGGGGAAGATATGGTGCTCTTGTTACCGGCGAATCCGAGAATTTGCACAAAAGGCAAGTAAAATATAAAAATATAAATTCACGACTATGTAGGGCCAGTATTTCGGGCTATAAAGATTATTGATGAATACCGAAAAAGTTGTAAGCAGACAAATGAATAACAAAGAAATGTCACTGCAACACCACTTTAAGCAGCCAATTCACTTCTCCCTCCTTCAATGTGACCACAGTCCTGGTGAACGACACATTGCATCCTAAACAGTATGTTCTCAACTGCCGAGGGAAACATGTCACCAGGAATGTTCATCAAAGTCCGGGATATGTTGTCCTTCAGGACCGCCAAGTTCGAGACTCCACCAAGATACACCTTAGACTTTAAATAACCCCACAGAAAAATGTTACATGGGTTAGGTCCGGCGTGCGAGGTAGTCATGTAAGTGGAAAACAGCGACTGATGACCCTTTCTTCTGTAAGACGAAGTCGCAACAGATTCCGCCCTTTATAGCCCGAAATACTGGCACTGCTGTCGACTACATAGTCGTAAATTTGTAATTTGATGTTTTACTTGCCTTTTTTGCAAATTATCGAGTGTGTAGACAACAAGAGCGCCATATCTTCCCCTATCGGCGACTTTTGGAAAAAAAAATTCCCCATTTTTACCCAAACTCTCATTTTTCCCATGTCGTCCTTAGTCCCTCTATCAATTTTGATGGAATTCCGGCTGATAGATCGCACAACAGATGCCTCTAAGGACTGTCAGTTTAAAAAAGATCACCCTGTATATAGCGTTATATTTTTAGATTTAAATTTATACCTTTTTATTGATGGAATTTTTTTTGTTTCATTTCTGTTCAAACCGCATTAGTGCTTATAACTTTGGTTTTTAAATGTTTTATTTTAATACTTAAACAATGTAACATCTTATTTTATTACATTTAATTTATCCTGGTACTGAAACAGATCGTAGTGAATAGTAAATAAGCCAAATGAAGGATGATTAAGTTTAAGATTTCTATACATGCTTATACAATATTAGTATATTTTGTAATCTAGATATATTAATCAGTTCCGTAACTGACTGACAGACTGAATGACTGACTGACTGACTGATAGATAACGCACCGACCAAGCCACTGGATCTAAAGGACTGAAATTTTTGCATGGCGATTCTTCTTATAGTGTAGGGGTGCACTAAGAAATATTTTTAAAAAATTCTTATTAGACTTTTTAAAATTAAATTTTTAAGCTGTTTTTGCAACATTTTTTAAAGTTTGCATTTAAAATATTAATTTGCCGATTACAAAATTTACATCACGAGAGAGATCATAAAAATTACTTTACAATGAAATTATTTTCAAATCTTTACCTCCATTTTATGATTTTTAGTGAATTTTTAGAGATTAATTTTTAGAATTTAATTTATTACATGCTGATCCCGTGGTTTCTTTTCTTTTTGTGATACTTTAAATTAATTTTGCGTCACGCGCATCACAACGAAATAAATTGACAAAAAATATTAAAATACGGTAAAAGATAAAATTTAACTACTTGACTAATTGAGATGGAAGTTTTTTAAGAAGTTAATTGAAATTTGTATGTTTTATGGATATTAAACATAAAAATTAATTGCATACATTGATCGTTGTATTTAATTCGAATATTTTCTTCTACATTGTTTTGTCTATAAAAATATCCGTTACGATTTTTACATCAATCTGTTTTTTTTTTTTTTTGACATTAATTGCATACATTTACCATTGTATTTAATATGAATGTACTCCGTAGCGAAGCACGGGTATTCAGCTAGTACTTTCATGCAAAACAACATTTGCGACAAACACATCTGTAAGTATTCTTTCTTAGTCGCTGTACAAAATGGAAAAGAAAAAGCACTATCAAGCCTTTAAGGAGGCATATTAAAATGAATAAATTGGAAAATTTTACCTGTGAATTTCACCGCTGAGGCTTATTTCATAGAACAATGGACTTAGAATTTTATACACTTTAAAAAGATCCTCATTTAAAGAAAGATCTATTACTGTTTCAAAATATGTATAATTTTAAATAAATATGAATTTTATTGAATATATGGAAGTTTGAGTAACCATATGAGGCTCCTTAATGTAAATTTTAAAATGGGCATGTAGTGTAATGCTAAATCACTCTCTCCGGAGAGCAACAGTTTCCGAGTTCAATTCTTGAGCCCCTAAGTTGCTTAAAAGGTTAAGGGAATGTTAGAGTGATAAAGTGTGGTTAAGGTTATGTTGTTAAAACAGGTCAAAAGACAAATGCCTTTGCTGGTTATTAAATTAACTCTATGGTTATAAAAGTTTACTTTGTTCGTTTAACTATTTTAAGAATTTCCTTGAAAATGTAGTTAAGATGATTATATATAATGGCTTTTTATTTCTAAAGTGATTGAATTTTAATTTTTTAGTTCTAAATTATTTAATTTTCATAGACATTGTTAAAAAATTTTGCTATAAAAAAGATTTACTAGGTGAATGATAGGTAATTGCAGTTCGACCATTATGCCTTTAGCTTTCTAATACATATTTCAAATAATGGATACCATCAGTACTGGATAGTTTCTGATCTATCTCAATGTGGCTCTCCATGTTATAATAAGGCTCTGCTACCGTTGAATAAACAGGCTTAGGCAATGCATAAATTTGGAAATTTTGAAATTTTGTTTACAGCTATTATATTCTATCTAGGGTTCTAAATAAAGTTAAATTTGATAAGGCAGGTTTTAAAATACAAACAATATGCTTTTATGATTTTAAATCCTTTATTGACGTAAAATTAAAGAATTTAGAGTGTAGAATATACAGAAATTTTTCCATATAAAAATCACATAACTATCTTGATTGTCTCGGATTTTAATTTGTTTATTTTATCTGAAAAGTTAGAAGGATGTTAAAAGATCTTGGTGACTTTTAAATAGGTTTTAACTTATACTGCTAAATGATTAAGGATCTTTAATGTCCTTTAACATCTGTAGATTTAAAAAATTAACTTCTGATTTATGACAAGGTTAAATCTATATTTATTTTTTTTAAGTTTTTTTATTATATTATCGTTTCAGTTTAAATAAAAAAAGTGAAAATCTGAAAATAGATGAAAGCATTTCATTAAAAAACCAACAATCAAATTGCTGAGTCATTTACATAGTGTTTGAAAATCTGGTTTAAGAAAAAACAAACTATTGCATAATGAATCAAATCACTCGATCCTATCCTAAATATTTTTATTCTAGTACACTATCTTAAATAAAGTCTATGGAACAGCGAAAGGTTAGTCATGTTAAAGGATTTTAAAAAGTCTTTAATAGTTGCCTAACATATAACACTACAGACCTGCCAACCTCAGTAAGAGCAATATCCTGCAATATTCTACCATGCATGACATAACGACATAACGACATAAGACAAAACAGTATAGTAACAAATTATAATAAAAGAATTATAATGTGTACTTACTTATAGTTTATAGGATCTCTTTAATAATACCACATAGAACAAAATATTAACTTATTGTTCAGCTCATCTTGAAATTATAATATTAAACAAAAGCCATATATTGGAAATTTACAATCATACATTTTAATGTACATCATGTTTACACTAACAAGATCCCCAGCAGTCTATATTTTGATTACTTCTATTTCTTTATAATGTTTGTTTAATTAATTGAAGAAAATCTTGGAATTTTTGTAGCATTTACTGTAGCTGATTTTACTCTTTTTAAAAATTCATTGTTAAATTGTTCTTCATAACATCCTTCTTGAGGGTTCCATTTGCATATTAGCAAATTTTCTAAGGTTTCCCTTGGCATAGATGACCTGAAATGAGTAGATATTTTGTTATGTAACTAAAAATCCTCCCACACTCTGGATTACTGTGAGGGATTGTTAAAACCAGCGTTATTTTTTTTTTTTACGTTTCGGAATCCGGTAATAACAGTGTCCATTCCGGAAACCCGGAAGATGCATTAAAAATCCGTCATTGCCGGGGTAGATCCGGAAAGTTGGCAGGTCTGCACTAAATCAGTCAAGTTCTTTGAAGTTCTGTAGCTATATAAAAAAAAATCTTTATTTACGACAAGGTAAAATTTGCAATTTGTTTAACAATAATAATATAACGATAATAATATAAAATTTATTATAATATATTTTTTTCAGTTTCAATCGAAAAAATTAAAATCTTAAAATAAATGGAAACCAGTCCAATAAATGAAACATACAACCATGCATACAAATTTTGCAATTCTGGTTTAAGAAAAAACGCACTGTTGGAAAACGAACCAATTTCCCCTATCCTAAATATTTTTATTCCTTAAAGCCAGTGGAACCGCGGTTTTAAGCACTTTTGTCGAACATATTTTCTCAAATATCCATCTCTGAATATGCACAAATGGGTCAAAGAATAAAAGTAATTTTTCGGAGAACATTTGTGATTTTATTTCCCAACTTCACAATATTAATTGTACATACGAAGGCAACAGACATTACTGAACATGTTTTTTTATTTTTAAACGGAAAAAGTCTAATGGTCACACTTGAGCCTGCAGCTATTATGACAGTAATATACATTCTTAAAAGTACATATAGATTGTTTCTGATAAACTACATTTCATAACGTCAGTTATTCAGTGAACATTTTGAAGGAAAGAAAAATTCATCCCATAGGAACAGTCGAATGATTTATATATCGTAATAAAATGGAGGGTTATTTATCAAGAGTATCGTATCATTTGGATATAAAAGAAAGCTGAATATTCATATTTCTTTTTGTCAGAAATTGATGTTCTCATCACTTATCAAAATTTTTACTACACAAAATGATATTTCATATTATATGAAAATATTTTTTTTATTTAGGGCATTGTGAAACTGGAGGAAAACATTTTTCCATTATAAATTGTTATTATTTTGTTTTAACAATATAGTGTAATATTACATCATTAGAAACTCTACAGGAAAAAAAAATTTGCGAATTTCTATGCATAAAAATAAGAATTGTTATATTTAATATAACTAACTGCCTTAGCTTTTTGAGATCGTGTTGACCTACATTTTGCCATATTAATGGATTGGTTTGGATTGGAGCGGTACGGTCACCTTTTTGCTAAACGAGGGATAATTTGACCGAGACCTACAGTTTAGATTCCGAACGCTACAAACATTCATGGCAACAGTGGAACTCGAACCCACCTGATCTGAAACGAATGCCAGAGCCTTAGCCTTTCGGTAATCAACCGGCTGCCATATTATAGAATAAACAATGATTCTCAGAAAAAAAAAACTGTCACTTAATTAACAAATCAAACAGAAATAGCAAACCCATGTATAAAGATACACCTCACACAAAATTGTAAACATGAAATCACGAAGAAATATTTGATAAGTTGTTACCAAATAATAAATGTTAAAAAAGAAGAAGCTTCTTGCCAGATGTCAAATAATAACTCAAAAATATGAAAAATTAGTATGAATCAGTAAGAAGGGAAAAAAAAGAAAATTAGAAGTAAAATATTCCTTTAAACACCCACTTCCGGTTAACATCAGAGTCACTTCCGGTTTACTGAAGATAACAAAAATTCTTATTACTACGTTTCAATTAACATAATTTAAAAAAAAACGTCTTTAGAAAGCTAAATATTTTGTCTATAACAGAGGTGTCCAACATGCGGCCCAGAAAGAGAGCTCAAAGTGAAAATAAAGTATCAATAGCCCGCCTAGACGGACTAAATGTTTTTGTTTTTTTTTGTTTGTTTTTATAACTCCTATATTTATCTTCATAATTATAAATAAAATTTATAATGAAATATGTTAACTATATTAAACTTTTTTTATTCCTTAACTATTTTTAATGTTAAGAATATTTTTTGAGCCCCAAAACAATTCGTGTTCTTTCAATGTGGCCCAAGGAAGCTGAAAGGTTGCCCATGGTCAATAAAGTAAAACAATGAAAAACTTCGAAAATTTGACCCAAAACTGCCTTTTGTGTACGAGGTCTAATACCTTAAAAATATAGCTTTATATTACAAGATTAGAAACTCTGCAGAAAAAATGAAATTTTTGAAAATGTATCATGCATAAAAATAAGAATTATTATATTTAATATGATAACTAACTGCATTAGCATTTTGAGAAACAGATTAAAAGAATTCTCGAGAATTATGCATCTTTTAACTACTCTTACTTTCATTTCACAAATAATCAGAACGCATGTGTAATTCAGTGGAACTCTAATGCAAATGTCTAGACTCAAAGTCTGTTAATTTTTTTGAATTTAAAATGCATGCGTTTACAATAGAGGATGCACGCCTCATCTAAAATGTTAAATGTGTCTAACTTATATTTTATGCAAGTTGATTAATTCATTACATATTCAGAGAGCGCAATTTTCCTCCCATTTAATGATCTCTAAATGCATTAAAAATTCCTATGCTTTAAATATCTAGATACTTTTTTTTTTTACCTTAAAGCGTTATACGTGCGTAAATAAGATATTTTTAATGCAAATATGATTACGCATTATATTACTTTTTAAGCCGTATAAATTACAAACAAGTGATTAGGATTACCGTGTGCTAGTTTACGTAGTTAAAATCCCTGAACAACCGGTAAATTAACCCTGTATGTGTTGCTGAATTATTCTATGAGAGCTGCAGGATGTTCCATGTAATTACCGGCTTCGCAGTAAAAAAAATATATGAAAAAAACTTAGTTTAAAATTAGCGAAAAAGATGCGTTATGTATAAACGCATGTACGAATAAAGGCCATCAACGTATATTATAATCAAACTTCGTATATAATAGTGACGCGATGCCAAAAAGAGAGAATCACGTGACTTCCTACTCATGCACTTCTGGAGCCTTCTAGTGACGTGCGAAATAGATATCCCAATGAAATCTTAAGGCTGCTGTGTACTAATCCTAATTGATTCGCTCACCTCAATGTTAAACTATGTAGAAAATTTGTCTACTATTTACAGCTACAGAAATGCTGATAATCCAATAGAAATGGTATTTTCAGTCAGCCTGAACTTTTCTGTATCTTGAAACAGGATTCATTTTAGAAATTTCGTTCACCAAAGTAATTTATGTTCATTTAAAACACACTACACCAGTTTTTTCCACGAATAATTTAAATTTTAAAATATTATTTGCATGATTTTAAAATTTAAATTTTAAAATATTATTTGCATGATTTTAAAATTTAAATTTTAAAATATTATTTACATTATTTAAAATTTAAATTATTCGTTATTTAAATTATTATAAAATTCATCTTATACGTTATTTAAATTATTATATATTTAAAAAATATTTTCCACTTGTTATTTAAAAAAGTGTAAAATGCCCCAACGTGTAAAATTTCTTCCTCTATTACGGAGAAATTTTTTAAAAAATAGTCTTTCAATCCAAGTCGGCAATCTTTGGACAAATTTTCTCCATAGTTTAACATTTAGGTGAGTAAATCCAATAGGGTTGGTGAACAGCAGGATTATGCCATTTGATCAGTTATCAACAATGTGCTATCTACAATTATTGAGAAATAAAGATGTAATGCGGTTTTGCGGTACCAATCATGATGTCAGAGACCCTCCCCCCCTCCTCACCTCAATCCACACTCTCCAGCATTCTTTAGATCTGGGGGTTTAGTAACGAGTGTCAGTTGCCTTTAATATTGTAAGACAGATAATTTGATGATAGAATTCCTGGCTCTCTAACCTCTTGTAGTTGTGTTAATAGAAATTATGAAAAAACAACAAAGACATCGACCTAATACTTTTTGTCATTTAATAATCCTTTTTGTACAGATAACAAGAGAGAAGCCGTGGGTTGATGCATTACCACACTAAAATGTCTCTGAAATGAATCAAAATTATTAACAAGTTTCCAAATCCAAAATAGCACCAATGATAGTATCTTTGTAGGATAAACAAAGAAACACCCCAAAAATATTTATAACTGAATGAAACCCGATTTAAATTATATGTTTAAAATATATATATATTAGTATCCAAAGGAAATATACAAATACATACTTTACGTCTAACATTATTTCTTTCTTTTCAGAAAAATATGATCAGTTTGTAGAATAATCAAATTATCAGTTTAAAGATTAATTCTATAATGTTAGTTTAAGCACTAGCATCTAACATGTTTTAGCACAATGAAAATGTAATGTATAAATTCTGGTGAATAAGCACTGACAAAGGACGTGTTAAGAACAATGGAATCGTAAATTACAGTTTCTTGTATCCTCGACAATTGTAACAATTAGTTTAGGAAAAGTTTCTTCTATGACCATACATTAATTCGATAGCCCTTCGTCCTTTCTCAGAATATTTGATGCAATTATTTGTACAGACGGATCCCAAATGAGAAAGCCATAGAAAATTTTGATACAAGGAGATACAAGTCTTAGGAAATCGTCCATCAGACGAATCCTTAACTTTGCTAACTATAGTTTAATCCCATTTGCATTTGTGATTCTTCCAAACATGCAATTGGAAATTAATTTCTTTGGGATTAAATATTTTATTTACCTGAAGCTATTAGCCATATTGCTGACCTCTTATGTTTTTAAACACTGCCATTCGCGATTATTTTTAGTTATTAGTATTTTTTACGAAAGTTATTTGTATTTTTGACGAAAGAGGAAATTATTTGACTCTAATAAATCTTGATTAATCCATCCAACGAATTTTTAAAATTGTTTCAAACGTAAAGCAATAAAAAAGTGCTTTGACTAAATATTTTTGTAATGCTATACATATACATATATATATATATATATATATATATATATATATATATATATGATATATGATATATGATTCCTTTTCACATTAAATCATCGTTATTTGCTTGTAATTACCCTTCCCATATGTTACCGCTAATGTAATTGAGAAATCAATGAGCATTTGTGGTAAATTCGAGAATCTGTCATTCAGTTGAGGCATTAGTTAGTGCATGATAAATGATAGTTAAATCAGCAGGGGTAGTTCTTAATGGTGAGAAGTTAGAGAATCGAATCTTGCTGACACCATTAATAATAAGTTATAAGAGAGATCTCGAATATATCAAACATATTCATCACCGTTTAATATCAGTTAGCAGGAGAGCATCTTAATTTAAAATATTTTCTTTATCAAACAAAACTATTTTCAATATTCAGGAAATATGTCTAAATTTAGAAAAAAATATTTTTCGTTTTTCAGTGTGTTAAAAATAAGCTATTCTGCGTAACTAATCACTGTTAACAAAATGATTTGGCTAATAAATTCTTTATTTTACTAGTAAATGCATTTAATTTTTTTCTACTTCAAACTACTAGTTGGGTATATTTGGAAGAGGTATGCACTGTTAAAAATTTAATTTAATTCTTAATTTAAAATTTTCTTTTCTAAGAAGGAGAACCACAAATTTTATTTACAAGCAATTCTGCAAATAGAAATTTCCGCATAATGTATATATTTAATACGACATAAATTAAGATACTATATCACCATACTTCATTTTCATAGTATTATGATAAACCCCTTTAAGATAAAGAATTACACCTTTGAAAGGGTCAAGCAGTTAAAATATCTGGGTACAATTGTCTCTGATAAAAAGGATTTCTGCCTTCTAATTAGTTACAGACTATTGATGGCAAATAAGTGCCATTTTGATTTGAGATGTCAACTAAAATCAAAGTTTCTTTCTAAAAACATAAAAACTTATCGATATAAAACTTTAATAAGACTGATTATTCTTTATGGCTGCGAATGCAGGCCATTAAATAAATCTGATGAGAATTAACTCTTAGTTTTTGAACTAAAGATTCTAAGTAGAATTTATGATGCAGTGCGAGAAAATAACTTCTGGAGAATTCGTTATTACTATAAATTATATCTTCAGGTTGCTGTGTACTAACCTAATTGGATGTGCTCACCTCATTGTTAACCTATGCGGAAAATTTGTTTACTATTTACAGCTACATGGATGCTGATAATGAAAAAAAAATGGTATCTTCAGATAGCGGCACATTGCAACACGATTGATTATATAAATTTCCTTCACCAAAGGAATTTATGAGATTTTAAAACATACTATAAAAGATTCCCCCCCCCGAATAATTTAAATTAAATTTCATTTGCACTTTTTTAAAAGCAAAAACGTCCCAAGTAGTAATTTTTTAATCTATTACAAAGTACAATTTTTTTAAATCTTAAAATGTCGGATATTATTTGGCAAATTTTCTGCATAGGTTAAAACATTGAGTGAATACAATAGGATTAGTGCACAGCAGCCTTAAATACGAGCTAAATATAATTAGGGTAATTAAATCTTATCTTATTAGATCGGCAGACCATGTTTATTGATATGAAAACACCTACCCTATTAAAAAACTGACTGTTTATAAAATGGAAGGTACTAGAGCAATGGTTCCCAAACCATAATATTCTGAGGACTACTAAGCCAGGAATTTAATCATGGGCGCACCCCCCCCCCCACCCCCCCCCCGACTTAAGGGGGGATGGGGTATAGAATATCACTCAGTTAAAAGGGATACAAGATTATCGTACTCACTTTTTGATTCAACCTTGTTTTCAATCTTTAGAATTTAAATATATTGATTCATGGGTGATTAGGTAAAATAGTTTTTTAGAACACATTATTTATTATTGCTATTGTGCAGTGTACAGTACGACTTAACTGTAAATTCTTTAATTTTAATACATAAAAATTACATAAAAATTAATTCAACACCTGATAGAAATCGGATGCATTCATCCCATCTAGTTCAATGAACATAGCTTTCAAAATCCCCATTCAACTTTTTTATATGTGGTGCCGTACCACTCCAGAGGCTCTCACGCACCACCGGTTGGGAACCAGTGTACTAGAGGAAGAGGGAGACCACGTACTAGATGGATTAATTGTGTAGAGAGCGATCTTACGATCACTGGAATTAGACGGTGCACAATATTAGCATCAGATCGGACTGGATGGAGAAAACTGACTGGGACTGACTTGGCCTGCACCAGGCTGTGGTGCTGATAAAGTAGAAGACGTGTTATGATAAGCTACTTATCAAATAAAACTGAATTGCATAAATCTCACATAATTAGTATAATACATGATTACAGGTTTTCTTTTTTCCAAAATTTATAACAATATCACTGTCCGTTTCCATTGCTTTGCGTAATAACAAAAGACTCTCCAGATCATGATCGAAATTTCAGAATAACTCAGAACAGAAAATATCAAATTAAAATCAAACTTAGATGTATTTTGACAAATTTTCGAAAATAAAAAGAAAACCATCACTTTGCTTTTCTAAGTCTTTCGATGAATTATGCAATAAGTAAAGATAGATATCCTCGGGAAACATACCTTGTCATTGAATACATGTAAATAAGATTAATCAAGATTGGAGTAAATTTGATGACGTAAATACAGATATTTATTTCATTTTCATATGTTGCAAACAATTTGTCTTTTATTTGTGAATTATTTTACATGGGATAATGTAAAATTCTAGTTCCTTCAGTTCTAGTTCTTGGTCTTCGAGCGCAAAATTTTAAGAAAAATATTTCGTGCACTTTGTGAAAACGGTGTATTGAGATCAATGTTTAATTCCGAAATCTACCAAAAATACAAACAATCTGACATTGTCAGGGCCATAAAAATATACAGGATTCGATGGCTAGGTCATTTATTTAGAACTGAGAACACAAACCCTATAAAAAAAACTCACATTTACTAAATGGATGGGAGCTAGAAAGCGAGGAAGACCACCAATTGAGTGGCTTGATTATGTTGAGTGTCATAAAAATCATATATAAGGGAGACTGGAGGAGTATTGCTTAACATAGAACAAGATGGCGTAATCTAATTGGGACGGCATTAGCCTGCAACAGACTGTAGTTCCTCAAAAGAAAGAATATATATATATATATATATATATATGTGTGTGTGTGTATATATATATATATATATGTATATGTATATATATATATATATATATATATATATATATATATATATATATATATATATATATATATATATGTATATGTTTATATATATATATATATATATATATATATATATATATATATATATATATGTATATATATATATATATATATATATATATATATATATATATATATATATATATATATATATATATATATATATATATATATATATATACAGAGAGAGAGAGAAGTGAGGGGAAACTGACCGCCCATATTCGGCGGCTACCACGGACTCTCTAAAGGAACATATTTTGTTCAGAACTAATTAAAGTCAATATAGAACCAATGTTATGGAAGAAACCTCGTTTCGACGGCCACCTCTCAAAACGGCCATTTTTTTTAAACCATTACTAAACACCATACAGAAGTTTATATATATGAGTAAATGTGTGTGTGTGTGTGTGTACACAGATAATTGAGACATACGGCAACGGTAACAGCACCTTTTAATTCATGAACTTTCTTAGTTACTATGAAAGTATAATTCTTTATCAATATCATGTTATGTCACACATTACCACGAAACCAACGGTAAGCATATATATATCGAAAAAGAAATTCTTCGCTAATTCTGTTCGACAAATATCCGAGACTTCATGTCTCCAATAATTGGAGCAGAGAACCAGAAAAATAGGGGAATGTCGATAATGCCAGATGCGGATCTTGTGACAAATCATTTGTGACTGACCACTTTTCCACTATCATAGATGAAGATTAGCTTCACATTTGCTGATCTCTGCTCGTATTGATTTTCTTTCACTTCTTATGTGCTGTTTGTTATTATTTCCTTCCTGGCATTTTTACTTTATACTTCCTACTTGATCTTTCAACATCTAAAGAGGTATCAGATTTTCCAAACAAATTCCTTTGGGGGAATAATATTATAATTTGAAATCCTTGAATTTCAATTTTGAGGAACATGTAGATTAACTCTGTCATATATGGGTGCATGAATATATATATATATATATATATATATATATATATATATATATATATATATATATATATATATATATGTGTGTGTGTGTGTGTGTGTGTGTGTATGTGTGTTTGTGTGTGTGTGTGTTTGTCTGTTTGTTTGGGTACATCCCACCTTCATATAGCATTATATTTTCAAACAAGTAGCAACAGATTATATTGAAAGTGTGTAAGAACTGTCATGTTTAGGCTTTTACAGCTTACTCAACTTTAACATAATTAAAGAATATTACACTAGCATATCACAAGAAATTGGTAAATACTGTTGGAGGTTTATTATTAACTCAGTATATAATTTAAAATAGTCAACTGTTTACTGAATTAGAACAGAAATATATGTAGGAAACTGAAAACGATGAATTTGAAACTCATATTCTTGACGTTGAGCAATGGCTTTTAGCTTAAAAGTCTCAAGTAGCATATTGAATACGAATTTATTATACGAGATCGAACAGTCGTTATAGTTAGTAACGTAAGTTGATGGATAACTTCTCTGCAAAAAAGTACTTAGCACATATATTCTTAAGTTAGACATTCGAGAGAATTTATTGATCCTTTTGCGCACTTTTTTTTATTTGAAAATGGGAATTGAATTTCAATTTAGAAGAATGGAGATGAGTTACGATAAGAACCGTACAGAATCTTACTCGAATTCTGTTATGTGTTAGGTATATCAAGAATAAATTAATTGTTAGAAAGCTGTAAGTTAGGGGATTTAGCATGGAGATCTCATGAGATTCCGATTTGTTAGCTTATAATTTAATATCTTTTTTGAAGAGTGTTTTATAATAACATTTGCAAATGGTTATTTGGTGAAACCCTTTGAGTTTTGTTACGTTCATCTATTATAGCTCTTTCGTTATTATAAAATTTCTATAATTCATGTACACACACCTCCTTTTAAAGACATTCTATCAGACGGTGCGTATCTATTTACATTAGAATATCAAATTAAATCCTAGTTGCTCTACTGATGATAAGGGAAGAGATTTAATAATGTAACAAATACTGCATTCAAAGAGAAGAGTAATGAGGTTCTAGGTATCTCAGTTTCAATTGAAAATCATAAAACTGCGAAATTAAGAAAAAGATATAAAATGAATATAATACACCATTAAATAATCAACTCTAATTTCTTGATTTCATGAGAATCTCGTTTTAATTTGTTTTATTGAAAGACATTCTGTTAAATAACCGTTAAAATAAACTTTATACCAAAAAATAGTAAAAATGTACAGTATGTAGCCAACCTTTTTTGACTGAAAAATAAATATATAAAGTAGTAAAAATTAAATTTCGAAAGCTAGTTCTTTTTTATTTGGAACAAATGAAAATAAATAAAACATGAAAAAGTTAAAGGGATATGTCTGATTATGATACAGGTAATTATTCTGTTTAACATAGAGTCGATCATTGCAAGGAAATCTTCTTGCTACTAATTTCAAAAAGCGCTTGATATCTAAGTTTTAACAAGAACCGTACATGAGCCATACACATTTATTACGTCTCACCAAGGTATCGCTGACCGGTCCAGTAAGTCATCCAAAGATGCCAGAAAGTGTGAAAAATCTGTCAGTGTCTGCTCCTCATACTTTATTCCCTGATTATTTAGAATTTACAATTCTACATATAAAGATTTATATCCAGTTGACCGTGTCTTTTGCAATTAAGATGAAACACTGAATCACCTATTGAATATCGTTACCTGCCCAGGTACGGGAGAGAGATTTATCGTTAAATATAGTGCAAAATCAATAGTATGCTATCCACTGCTGTCAGAGGACACCTGGTTGCCAAGTGGCAAAGACCTTGCCTTTCTCTGCAAAATCTTTATGAAGCAAAATTTTTGTGTTACACTACGATGGATAGTTGTGTAACCAGCATTAAACATATGTCATGGAGTTCTAGCTCAAAACGGCCTCAGTAATCTAATCCAACCAGTATTTTTGAGCTACACACCATTTGACACGGAGTTAAGATTGACACGATATCATCGTTTTACCTAATAAAGGCTATCTATACCTATATATCTTAGGCACTCCTTGCTGTCTTCTAATATTTCGACTGACTCTAATGTTTCGTCTGAATATGTGTGAATATGTGTTTGTATAGACCTCGGAGAAATGTTTCGAACTGCTGCTGATTCCACAGTTAGAAAATCAGCTCTTGCTCTCAATTCTGGGGAAATGTATTTCTGATGTGTTTATTCATTTAACAAAAGGCATAAACGATATACACCGAATAAAACATGTTGAAAATAATCTTTTTTTAAATTTTTTAAATTCTCTTTTTTTTTCATCCATTACTTAGGGTAACAATATTTGGCTGAAAAAACTATTCTGGAAATGCTATAGAACAAATTTCAAAACATGCTGAGCCATACCACCGATTAAAGGAAACTTCGACGACTTTCAAGTCGTTCGAAGAAGTCGTTTCGGCGTTCCAAGAATTGTAACGCCGAAGCACACCTATTCATTCCCAGGAAAAATCGGGAATTTTGTGTTCAGTGGTATGCTAAAGTCAACGCAAGAAAAATTAGGATTTTCTTGATTTGGGGAAAAGCAGTATTGAAAAAAAAACATAGCATTAGAAAAAAAATGCTCAATGGAAGAGTTAGAAAAACTGGGAGCGAAATAAGAAAAAAATTAGATATATGATAAACGCACAAAAGATGATATCTAGGCATTAACATAGATTAATAAAGTGTAATTACTTACAGGTTTTAGGAAAAGATGATTTTTCCCCCAAAACATGTCATTTTTGTCATACAGATATATGTCATGTGTTAAAATGTATTAAAAGAAACCAAAAATATTATGAGCGTAGATAGATACATAAATCTGCAGAAAATACCCAAAGTTGGTTAAAGTTGGTTACGTAAAATTTGCAAGCTAATTCAGAAGAGATGTTTTTAAAATATTTAAAAAAATTAATGTTCAGATCTCATGAAGTACAAGAATTAAGTAGGACACACTCTAGAAAACTAGCTTTATAACATTGCTTTTATATTCTTTAAGTACTATAAATCTCCTTAATATATTGCTCTTAAATATAGCATTTTAAACTGTTATAAAATAGTGCAATCAGTTCCAAAGCTTTTAACTTATTTCGGATTAAATTGCTTTGAAAATATGTGCGTTATTGTTTTCAGAGATACGAAGCACACATAATATTGCGTCAGAGACTTCTGGCACTTTATATGCATGATATGTGAAAATATGTAGTTGATTATTTGCGCTCAAATCCATCGCTATGTCAGTATAATACTATTACTTTTCTGAGTGATATGATAATTCTGTAAGGCTATCTGAATAAAGCAGGAAAATGTATGAACACAAAGGAGACAATTTCTCATGTCATGAGATGGATTAAACCTCGGTGGGTTTAGAATTAGAAATCATAGTGTTTAGAATAATAGTAGGGTAGGATTTAGAAGTGGCTTTGCATGTAACTCATTTATATCAAGCTGCATCACAGTATGGTGGATAATCTATCATCCTTCATTTTCGACTATATGTGGAATATATAGGTAAGCTGTATTTAATAATTAAGACTACATTCATGTTAAATTTAATATTAAACACTATGTTTACATATACAAATTGAAGAATGCTGCAAATTTGATTTTTACATGTTAAATCAATAGTAACCAAAATTCACTTTCTTTACATATAATTGCAAGCATGCTGTCATATGCTAAATTACATGATGTCTTCAATATTAATTTTAAAGTATATATAATGTAGAAATAGAAATAAATAGAAGTTTTGATATATTAACATCCCAGCAGCATTAATTATATATATAAATATATATATATATATATATATATATATATATATATATATATATATATATATATATATATATATATATATATATATATATATATATGTTCTGTTCCTATTATATTATTATAACAAAGCTCATGTCAATCTATTCTTTTCTTTTTCTTTGATAAATTATAGTATTTGAAGATTTAGCATGTGTAAAGAGTCGGAATGCGAAAACAACAGAAACCTAAATTGTTAATGGGCCACCCAGCTTGCGTGGACAAGCAAATTTACAGTCCCGACATTTTTATAACGCCAGATTTACGGTACCATAAAAAACGGAGAAATTAAGTTGTCAACGGCCGTATATCTGAGGTCGGAGGTCGAGCAGGTGGGGCCGTCTGATGGGAAGTTTTACCAGACATAATCGGCGCCAGAACTTAGGCAATTGCGAAAGGCAAGAGACAAGAATAACCTATGGGAGCTAATCGCATCCGCCCCCTCTATAAACAAGGGAGGGGCGAGCGAATAGGGACCGAGGAAGCGAGAACCAATGAGACGAGGATGGAGAAGAATATATACAAGATGATGAGACATTTGTAAGAGAGCGCCATTAAAAAAAAAAGAGATGATAACACAGTAAGCTGCCAACGGGCCGACGAGAGCCGTAACTGACGAAACTCAACAAAAAATAAGCTGCTACAGGGCTGAGAAGAGACCCACTGTATAATATTAGAAGAAAGACGCCGGTCCTACGCAAGTACATAATACGTACGGATTGAACAGCGTTAGCTCCGGACGCAAATAGAATAATCAGCGACGAGAAGTTGCAGAAGTAGCGATTGCCCATAGATGTCAACATAGTGCCGAGGGCGAAGAGACGACACTACCATTAAGTTTAAGCCGATACCAGAGAGATACGCACCGTCGCTTAATGAGTTGGACACCCAGATGACCACCCATCAGTGCTGATCGAACCGCATATCGGAAGAGAAGGTACCTATGCTGAGCAACATTGACCGCCCACCCATGCTGACCGACCCGCATAGTGTAAGAAAAGCTACCCGTGCTGAGTAACGTACGAGGAGTCTTCAATAAGTGACCTTCGACATAAAAGGACCCCGAACTCTTTAGTCCCAAGAGAACTGGATAAATAGGACGAGGATACACCGCGACGCTACAGTGAACAAACTGTACCCACGAACTCTGTGAACACTGTGTGAACTTTATATACTACTATGGACCAGCGTTATCGGTGAATTCGATGCAGACGGCTGCGACAAATGGGTGAGCATTTTGTATTATAGCAACTAGCATACCGACTCTTTACATAATCGCCTCTAACCCGCCAGGGCCGGCGACATCGTAAGATTTAAAAGATAGTGATTGGATAAGATTATATATATATATATATGTAAATTCCTAGCATTACTAATGTTTCAGCGTTTGCTAAGTGTTACAAGTTCGAATGTATGTAAATAGGTATAAATAAAGTGTATATATGTATATTCAGTATCATTCTTGAGAGTTGGGCCCATCTATTTAATTAATTAATTACCGTCCTATTGGCGAACTTACAACCAGTGTACGAGATACGATTTCAGCCGTAGTTAATAGCAGCAGGTCATGATCCTGTGTTATTACATTGTGGTGCCGTCCAATTTTCACTATTTTAGTGAGGACATGGTTATTGCTGTATAATCTATTGTGTTATTATTATTATATTAGGTTATTATTATTATATTATATGTGTTATTATTATTATATTATGTGTGTTATGTATGTTGTTAAAAATCGTAGTGTGAAAATTTTAAGAGGAATATTTATGTGTGCATAGGTTAAAATTTCGGGACAACTCTCTAATTAAAATTTAAATGATTAGAAACAATATTTAGAAGTGAAATTGATATTTTTAAGATATATGTGTATTTCTAAGTGATTTATAAGTGAAAAGTATTGAGTGAAGTGTTATATATTACTGATATATAGGTAAGGTGAACTGTGTAGGGTGTAAGGGGCGCTAGATTTTTAAATTGAGAATTAACCTGAACAGTTAATTATGCCGCGAGGAAGTAAGGCAAGTCGCCGGCAGGGAGACCCGGAGGTAGATATGGGCGAAAACTCCAATAGGGACAGTAGCTCAATAGCGAATGATACCCATCTATTAGATTCAGGTATAATAGCCATGTTACCCACCTTTAATGGCACCGAAAACGAGTCACTAGAATTTTTTCAGCAGCAATTCGTAGAGATTGCAAGTCAAACCAGATGGACAGAGAAACAAAAAGCGATTATAACCAAAACGAGATTGCATGACAGGGCAAAAGAATTTTTAAAGAGTAATGCGACGCTCCAAAACGCGACCGATTTTGGCACAATAATAGAGACCCTAAAAGACAAATTCCAACCGGACCCAACGAGCATGCAAAAGCAATGCAGATTCCAGAACTTAGTGTTTAAACCATCCCAGACTTATGACGAAATCGCTCAAGAAATAGAGAAAGTGGGCAATGAATATTTAGGAATTTCGGCATTCTCGGTAGAAGAAACTAAACAAATGGCAAATAATGTTAAATTAGCAAAATTTATGGAAATTATACCATCAGAAATTAAAACAGAATTACGAAAAGAAAACGTAGCGGACTTTAATGAGGCGATCAAACGAGCGAAAGAATTAAGCGTAATTTACGACGAAGAAAGTAACGCGGTTAACGCAGTACGCATGCGACCGCAAGCAAACAAAATACATGATTAGCAAGAGAGCGTAAAAGAGTTAAGAAACCAGGTAGCCGAACTAACAGAAACCGTTAAGCACTTAACGTTACAACTAGCCCAATGTAATTGGTGTTTAAAAATGGGACATCGCATCGAAGAATGTCGGACTAGGCTCAGAACAATTAACGCCAACAGAGACGTAGGGTATAATACGACTAATGGGAGTTACACAAACGCTTACCAAACGCCCCGGCAAAATTTTGCAATGAACCAAACAGCGGCAGGTAGAAACGGGAACGGTTATAGCAGAGACCAAAATGGATACAGAGAAAACCCCACGCAGAGGCATAGCTCCAATGGCAGAGAGTATAATAACTTTAGAGGGAGGAGTAATTTTCACAGAGGTAGAGGAATGAGCAGAGGTAGGCAAAACGGATATTCAAACACTTTAAACTAAAACAGGGGCCTCGCCAAGTCAGGAAGCAAAACCCATATATTAATACATACAAAAAGCGGTTTTGGGAGAGACCCCGCAATACTTCCTACCAACATGCAGAAAGATATACGCAGAGACACAGGTATGATAGATGGCGGAACGAAAGACAGGGGTACCATATAAAAAATAATCTTAATCAACCAATTTGGCAGAACGAACGACCAAAATTTAGTTACAAAAAGCGCGAACGACAAGGGGTAAACAATAAAAATTACAGACACATCAAAGGTAAAAAAAACACAACGCAATACAGACGTAACAGAGACAATGTAGGAGACAGGTGGGATACACGGCAATACACATATAGGGCGATAAACAACATATCTCTCACAGAAAATCAGCTGCCCATAATCGAAATTCAAATCGCGGAAACATTCGAATACGCATTATTGGACAGCGGGTCAGCAATTTCTTTAATATCCCATGAAATGTTCGAGAAAGTAAAAAACAAAATAAAAGTAACATATTTATCGCGTCAGGTGAAATTGCAGTCCTTCACGAAAGAACGGATTGCATTTTGCAAGTGTGTGGCAATTAACATCAAAATCGGGAATAAGTTGTGTAAAACCACCCTGTATGTCACAAACGCAGAGATGGATACCCCATACCAAATATTATTAGGAATAGACTTTATGCACAACCACAAAGCAATCGTCGATATGAACGCAAGAAAACTAAAATTACAATTTCATGAGATACCCATCCTAAATGAAAAAGACGCGAATACGAACAAACGGGACCATAGCAAACGCGTGGCAGATCAGAGACACAATTTTGCCCGACTAATAAACAAAATTACCCTCCAACCTAACGAAGTACAGGCGTTAACATTAAAACTAGACCAGGAATATGAAGACGGGACAAATATCTATTTATATGACATAACACACAGTATGACACCATTAGTCGAAGAATCGATATGTACAATTGGAAAAAGAAAAATACAAGTATGGGTACAAAACTCTACCGACAAAACAATTTTATTAAACAAGGACATGAGAGTCGGAAAAATCACTACAGAATTTCAGATAGAGAAAGACAGTGACTCAAAAGAAATAACGGGGCAGCAAATACGAAATATAAACAACATAAAATTGATGGATAGGACAGAAATACTTCAACGTAGAAAGCAGGAGCTTAAAGAAACAGACTTTGACGTTAAACATTTAAATCCACAATTACAACACGAAGTCATTCAACTTTTAATGAACAACTACGAAGTATTTTCTAAAAGCTATAAGACATTAGGATGTACAAACGCAGTGACCCCAGAACTAAAATTGAAACATAATTTTGGGATACAATGTAAGCCGTATACCACACCGCGTAATTTAGTACGAATATTAAAGGCGGAAATACAGGATTTGTTAGAGGCGCAACTCATCGAGCCATCGACGTCGGAATATTCATTTCCTGTCTTACTCATAAAAAAACCATCCAGTGACCCAGAGAAACCCCCAAAATATCGTCTCGCAATTGATTTCCGTTTGTTAAATCAAATAACAGAATTATATTCAGTATTTATACCACGTATCAAAGAAATAACACAAAAGGTAGCAGGATTCAAGTTATACTCAGTCGTAGATTTAAAATCGGCATTTTTCCAAATATTACTGCCAGAAGAATTAAGAAAATACTGCTCTTTTTGCACCGAATTCGGAAATTATCAGATATCCAGATTAGCGTTCGGTTTAAAGAATTCGGGAGCATATTTTTGCCAATTGATGAACACGGTTATGAAGGGACTCGACGAAGAAAATATCCATTTTTATTTAGATGATATTATTATAGCAGCAAATAGTGAGCCAGAGTTAAAACGCAAATTACAATTATTATTTCAGCGCCTAAAAGAGTACAACTTAACCTTAGACCCTGCAAAATTACAATTATTCAAAACCGACATCACATTCTTAGGGTTTAAAATAAATAAACACGGAATACAACCCGCCGATAAAAGCATAGAGAAAATACAGAGATTTCCAAAACCAAAAACAGTAAAACAAACTAAATCATTTCTGGGGTTAGCAAACTATTTCAGACATCTAATTCACGACTACGCTAACATTACAGAACCCCTAGTAAAACTCACAAGTAAAAAAAACAAATTCACATGGAACGACGAGGCGGAAAGGGCATTTACTCGAATTCAATCGCAAATTTTAAGTCGCCCACAAATACACAAACCCAACGAAAACCAACAATACTACTTAAACACGGATGCTTCGGGAAAAGCAATTTGCGCGATTTTATCACAAAAAAATGAAAAGGGATTTTTAATACCAATAGAATTTTACTCTCGAAAATTAAAAGACGCCGAGGTTAGGTACCCTGCAGTCAAAACGGAACTACTAGCCATATACGAGGGAATAAGACATTTCAAGGAATACTTGTACGGGACACACTTCATATTATTATCAGACGCTAAGGCTCTACAATATCATCTTAAATTGGATAAACAGTCCGATATCACAGCAAGGTGGCTTTTGGAACTGAGTACATTTGACTTCGAATTCCAACACATCGAAGGTCAGCTCAACCCCGCGGACTATCTGTCACGACAGGTACTTAATATAAATATGCAAAATGATTTGACTAGAGATCTCTTCCAAGAAAGTACGGAATTAACGATCACAAATATTTTAAAGGGGCAAAACGAAGATGATAAAGTAAAGGGAATTAAAGAGTCGCTAAGTAAAGGAAAAAACTGTTTCGAAGGTAGATACAAGAAATATGTACTCGATCCGTCCACACAACTAGTAATGGTAAGAGAAAAAACAAAAAGGGGAAATCCATATTTCGCAGAATCGAAAGTAGTAGTGCCCACAAAGTTACAACGCATCGTCATTAAGTTAGCACATGTAGCGCACTTCGGGATAAGCAAAACGATCAACATCATCAGTAAGAAATATTTTTGGAAAGGAATGACGGAGGATGTAGCAAATTATATTAAATCATGCGAGGAATGCTTACAGTACAAAAAAAAATATATTACACCCGCACCATTAGAGACTTTCAATAACATTACATACCCACTACAACAAATAGCAATCGACGCAGTCGGACCGTTGGTACGTACAAGTACAGGGAATAAATACGTCATAACTATTGTAGACATGTACACGAGATTCTTAAGTGCGACACCAGTAAAAAACATTACAGCGGAAACGGTGATCGAAACATTAAAAAAGTTTTACGCGAGCTACGGGTTACCACAATCAATAATGAGTGACAACGGTACAAGTTTTAAAAATGAAGCATATAAAGATTTCCATACACATCTAGGCGTAGAGGTTAAATTTATTTCGCCTTATAAACCAAGTACGAACGGCAGACTAGAAGTCATTCACAAATTATTAAAGTCGGCAATCAGCTGTATAGCGAGGGAGAGTTTTAATTGGGATCAAGCACTCAATTGGTATAATCTGTACTATAACAACTGTCAACATCCCAGTACAAAGTACACACCCGCATTTTTATTCTTTATGCGTGACATTAAAACACCATTCGATGTGAGACTAACGGCAGATAAACTAGAAGTTACGGAACAACAAAATTTAAACACAAAAGGGGCATACAAGGAATATTTACAGAATCACCTAACATTTTTCGACAAAATACAAAAAGACGTGATAGCAAACCAAACACAGGCTGAACAGCAACAAAGAAAAAATTATAAAAGAACCGGAGATCGTGTGTTAGAAATAGGAGACAAGGTATACGTGAAAATTTTTCAAAAAACCCCTGCGTTAACACCGAAGTTCTCCGGACCGTTTCGTATTATAAAAGCTTTACGCCATAACAATTTTTTACTACGCGATATAAACGAACCACAAAATCGCTTAGTTAATATGCACAAAAACGCAATTATTAAAAGTGACGAACGAAAGCCGCACCTAAAATATAGCAACCAAAGTATAGCAGACGATGAACACGTTAAACAAAGCGCAACGAATAGTAGACCATATAATTTACGAAGCAGGACTCATTAAATAGTAAGGTGCGATAAACGAAAGGGACGAATTTTAATGTACGGAAAGTGGATACATTCGGGATTTAAATCCGGTGCGGGAGAAAAAATAACGCGTATGTCCGAGAAATCAGGTTTCGAACGCGTCCCCCCCCCCCTCCCCGTTGTTCCCCAGGAAGACAACCACAAAAAGCGGAGCAGGGGATTACAGTTGAAGGTCAGACAAATCAGTGGGGTAGGTCAACGCAAGAGAGTTAAGGGCGAACAAAATGTTACGATTTGCGAGATTTACGACTGCAGGCGTAAAATCTTCAAATCGTGGCCGAAAGCTGAGATTGCATTATTGTTCAGTGATTTGGCCAGTCAATTGGGCAATAGCAATCATAAGTTTTTGGTAGCATATATCGGATTACAGCAAAGATAATATGTAGACAAATAAGTATATACAGGGGAATAAAATAGTGTAAAGCATAAATACATGTAGATAGTATTACAAGAAGATATAATATCAGCAGGATGAAACATGTGTAATTAAAAACAAAAAATGAATAGAAACAAAGTGCATATGAATATAAGTGTGTAGACAGTGAGCATAATATTGTGTATAGAGTAAGCAAAAATATAGAACCTAGTTATCTGGTCAGCAGCGTGGAAGGAAACAAATAAAGAGTGGATCCGCTTTTTCAAAAGGCAAGCAGTGAATCATGAGATAAATACGAAAGGAGCGAATGAAATAGCTAAATAATTGAACGACAAATATTAATCAAATGATAATGAGAAACAAAAAAAAATGCAAACACAAGAGTGAAGAGAAGGCTACAATAATGACGGTCATAAGTCTAGCGTAATACACAAAAAATAACAAAAAAAAATCGCAAAAAACACACAAAAAACAAAATTTTAAAAAAAAAATTGTAAAAAGGCGCGGACATAGACCAGTCAATACTAGAAGTTAGTACACACAAGAACAAACATGGGAACATCAAAAGCAAGGAATATAAATACACACGAACGAATATATAGATAAATTATAAATAATTAGCCAATTATAAACAAAAAAAGCAAATAAAAAACTGTTTACAAATGAATAAGTAAATTAAAAAAAAATAAATAAATAAATAAATAAGCGTGGGATAATAACGAAAGGAGCACGACAAAGAGTAATAAAATAATAAAAACATAATAAGGACCAGAAACAGAAAATAAAAAGGAGTTTCAAGTTATAAACAAAAAAATAAGAGGAAAAAGTAGACATATTTACGAATACGGGAGCATCAATAAATAAGTAACATCGCCAGAACTAAATAATGATGGCGACAAAGCTCGCGACAAAAGCTGTACTAGGGCGGAAGTGACCAAGCGATAATTAAACCTTGAGTAGCCGTTTACCGTTGCCAGGTGTAAAAGAGGAAACCTCTACAATTCTATAATTACTTTACAATGACATACGGAGATAAGCGAGCGTAAGACTTAAACGAAACTGGTTCCGCGGAGTGAGTACGACCAGGGTTAACTATAAACCGGACTTGGTAAGGGAAAACTTGCCATGGTAACGACAGCTGAGGTAAACAAACGAATTGTGAGGATAAAAGTTCGAGAATAACGTGTCGAGTTTAACGTGTTGGGAAAGTCAGTAGATCAGTCGTAATTTAATATAGTAGTGTATAGGTGATCGTAATATGTAATATAGCAATGTAATATAAATAATAGTGTAGGCAATGTCAAATGAATTATATGTCAGTGTATCATATTAGCATAAAAGTGTAAAGAAAAAGTCAGGTAGAGTCTCAATATATAATGTATGTTCTCAGTATGTAATATATAATGCTGCAGAGTTAGTGTAACAGTGCACTGTCAATTTTTATGATTATATGTAATAATTATATGCAAGTGGTATAACTAGTAATGTGTAGTGTAATTATATGTGTATTTGTTATGGTGTAATGTGCAGTGCCTAGGGACAATTGTAAATAGGAGGTCAGTGAAAAGAAGTAGAAAACAGTAGCGCAGCGAGAATTTTATGAAATATATCAGTAATATAAACAGGTAGTGAAGTCAATGTCAAATGACACCACGTGCTAAAACCAGTATTTATTTACGTAGAGAAATGTACAAAATAAATAATGTGTCCATTATGTACCACGTATATGTCTAATGTATTACTGTACACAGCTAGCGTAAAAGAGTGCTCATTTATGTATTATAAATTTAAGATGAATGATTTTAGGCATGAATAATGATTGATTTATGTATGTATGTAGTGTCAATAGTGTGATAAGGATGATATGTAAAAAAAAATCGCCTTACGATTTTTTAATTCGCCAAGGGGGAGAATGTAAAGAGTCGGAATGCGAAAACAACAGAAACCTAAATTGTTAATGGGCCACCCAGCTTGCGTGGACAAGCAAATTTACAGTCCCGACATTTTTATAACGCCAGATTTACGGTACCATAAAAAACGGAGAAATTAAGTTGTCAACGGCCGTATATCTGAGGTCGGAGGTCGAGCAGGTGGGGCCGTCTGATGGGAAGTTTTACCAGACATAATCGGCGCCAGAACTTAGGCAATTGCGAAAGGCAAGAGACAAGAATAACCTATGGGAGCTAATCGCATCCGCCCCCTCTATAAACAAGGGAGGGGCGAGCGAATAGGGACCGAGGAAGCGAGAACCAATGAGACGAGGATGGAGAAGAATATATACAAGATGATGAGACATTTGTAAGAGAGCGCCATTAAAAAAAAAAGAGATGATAACACAGTAAGCTGCCAACGGGCCGACGAGAGCCGTAACTGACGAAACTCAACAAAAAATAAGCTGCTACAGGGCTGAGAAGAGACCCACTGTATAATATTAGAAGAAAGACGCCGGTCCTACGCAAGTACATAATACGTACGGATTGAACAGCGTTAGCTCCGGACGCAAAATAGAATAATCAGCGACGAGAAGTTGCAGAAGTAGCGATTGCCCATAGATGTCAACATAGTGCCGAGGGCGAAGAGACGACACTACCATTAAGTTTAAGCCGATACCAGAGAGATACGCACCGTCGCTTAATGAGTTGGACACCCAGATGACCACCCATCAGTGCTGATCGAACCGCATATCGGAAGAGAAGGTACCTATGCTGAGCAACATTGACCGCCCACCCATGCTGACCGACCCGCATAGTGTAAGAAAAGCTACCCGTGCTGAGTAACGTACGAGGAGTCTTCAATAAGTGACCTTCGACATAAAAGGACCCCGAACTCTTTAGTCCCAAGAGAACTGGATAAATAGGACGAGGATACACCGCGACGCTACAGTGAACAAACTGTACCCACGAACTCTGTGAACACTGTGTGAACTTTATATACTACTATGGACCAGCGTTATCGGTGAATTCGATGCAGACGGCTGCGACAAATGGGTGAGCATTTTGTATTATAGCAACTAGCATACCGACTCTTTACATAATCGCCTCTAACCCGCCAGGGCCGGCGACATCGTAAGATTTAAAAGATAGTGATTGGATAAGATTATATATATATATATATGTAAATTCCTAGCATTACTAATGTTTCAGCGTTTGCTAAGTGTTACAAGTTCGAATGTATGTAAATAGGTATAAATAAAGTGTATATATGTATATTCAGTATCATTCTTGAGAGTTGGGCCCATCTATTTAATTAATTAATTACCGCCCTATTGGCGAACTTACAACCAGTGTACGAGATACGATTTCAGCCGTAGTTAATAGCAGCAGGTCATGATCCTGTGTTATTACAGCATGTTAAAAACATTTGCAATAATAGCTTTGGCATTTTCTGTTCATTTTAATACTTATATTACCTTATATTACGTCTCTATTTATTTATATTACAAATTACAACAGCTAGCCAAAAGATTGCTTATCTTAATGAAATTCTTGTCTACTTACTCAGAAAATTGCCCCTTAATGCAAAAAGAAAACAAGCATTGCTAATGTTATTCAAACGAATTATTGGCAAAACTATACTAGTAAACCAAAATTCACGTTATTTATATGTAATTCCCTTCATATAATATTCGGAATTAAACGATTTATTTAACTTTACTTTAGAAACATAATATAGTACATTACAAACTATAGCAGCCAAAAGGCCGTCTATCATATTTAAATGCATATCTTCCTACTCAGAAAATTTCCCCTAAGGCCAGCCGTGAACTATCGATTTTTATTTGCAAATCTAAAAGTTGAACACGTGATACCAATATAAACGTACCGCGCACATTGCTTGCTGTCCAACTGCCTCAATTTTCAGTCGTTGAGCAGTTGACAATGTGCATAACTGTTTCGACTTCCCAGCTTAAGTCACTCCTGTTGAATAGTTGTATGATTTTTATTTTCAAGGGCGCGCGTACATACAACTATCAGTTGTAAGACTGAAAATCAATAGTGAGCGGCAAGCATAAATGTTAAAAGAAATCATACATCACTAATGTTGTTCAAACGAATAACTAGTAAATTACTAGTAACCAAAATTCAAGTTATTTATAAATAATTGCATGTATATTATTTGCTGAATTATATGATTTCTTCAACGTTACTTTAAAAACATGATATAGCACTGTAGTTGATGTTAATACAGAAAAAAATTCTGTCAATCTATTTATTTATTTATCTAAAAAATTATCATTATTTAAATATTTGTATTTTTAAACAAAATTTATAATATTTCCTTTGGCATGTATGTAAATGCTTTATATTACGAACTACTGCAGCCAAAAGATTGTCTATCATACCAAAATGGCTGCCTTTTTACTAAGAAAATTACCCTAAACGCGAGTGGAAACAAGCATCGCTAATGTTATTCAAACGACCGTTTAATACATTCCTGTATGTTTAAAATCAAATAAGTGTTTTGGAATCTTTTATTAGAGAAAGATGTCAACTTGCATCAGTAGATTTTTGTTGCGACGTTAAATGTGTCGTTATTTTTTTCATTTCACGATTATCTTTTAAGCGTATTTGTGTTTCAAACATCATTTCCAGATTGCCTTTTCTTAGCAGAAAGAAAAAAATGTAAATTACATTGACTTTCTTGACGTTGATGCAGAAATACTCTTTGAAGTTAGATAATTTCAACACATTTTCCTTCAGAACGATACGAGGAAAGCAAACAACAAAATGAATGGAAATGAAACAGACATATCTGAGGCAAACATTTTCAATTTTAGACGGGCGTACACTGTGAAAACAAAATTCTGCTTCAGGTAAAAGGGGCTATCTGTTTCAGGGTACGAGTTTGTCGGTTTTGCGTACCTTTCTTTTGTACCTTACTTTTGTAACATGTTTTCTTACAAGTTTAGTAATACTTCCGTTTTTGTAATATGCCCGAAACAATATTTTATTTTACACAGTATATGAGCAGCATATTTTCAATTCTGTTTATGTACATAGGCTATATATATATATATATATATATATATATATATATATATATGTGTGTGTGTGTGTGTGTGTGTGTGTGTGTGTGTGTGAGTGTGTTACATTAATTTTTCATTAATTTTTTTAACGGTTATATTTTAAAAATCAGATTCAGATTACATTTTTGTCATCGTTCTCAGATTACGTTTTTTTAGCTCAAAAGCTCAAAGGAGAAGAAAATCTAAATTAGTTTGACTTCCTTGGCATGGGGGTGGAGATTATTTTTAATGTAAGAGGATACTAACAAATTCAACTCTTATTAATTCCTGGCGATATGTTAAAAGCAAACAACAAAATGAATGAAAATACAACAAATCCATTTTAGACAAAACCTTTTTAATTTTAGACGGTCATGCACTGCAAAAATGAAATACTGTTTCAGGATAAAATTGCTTTCTGTTTCAGGGTCTAATATTTCTGTGTAGCACATTTGCCTGTTTTGAGTATCCATGTTTTGTATAATAAACATATTATCTTACCCTTCTAGCTATAGTTTCAATCTTTGCAATATTCCTAAACCAGCATCTCATGTCTACACTGTACACTTTAAAAACGTAAATGCTGGTTCAGGGGTAAAGAAGTTACCTGTTACAGGGTGTACTGTTTCTGAGTAGCGAGTTCGTCTGTTTGGCGTATCTTACTTTGGTATCTTAAACAGGTTTTCTTACCCTTATATTAATAATTCCATTTTTGTAATATACAAAAACAGTATTCCATTTTTACAGAGCATATGAGCAGAAAATTTTAAATTATATGTATATACATACAATAAATATTAGTGGGTAGAAATGGGGATATTTGAGTACTTACGTTTCAAAATTTTATGTACTAGTCCTTTTAGATATTTGTACTTAGGCATATATTACTCGTTCAGGTGAATTATATTACTTCCATTATAATATCCCTACGTTAACACAAAAATAAAAGTTTATAGATTACTTTATAGAATATTAAGATGTCGTTCAGTAAGCTGTGTTATCTGCATTAAAAGGTATTATGAACGTCATATTAATAATGCTTGAGCTAAATGTATAAAGAAAAATGCAGAACTGAAGTAATCAGATTCTTCTTCATTCACCAATTAGGATTTTCGTTCAGTTTTCTATCAGGATTAGAAGTAGTTATAACATGACTTGATCCCGGATTTTAAAGGACTAGTAATAAATCCAAAAATAGTTTCGAGAACTCCATTTATTAGATTAGGTATTCTACGATATTACACACAAATGCCCTTAATAAAATGAAGTATATTTAATGAAGTGAGATGATGATGAATTGATATTTTAAATCTCAAATACTTTAATTACATTATTCTCAAATACAGTTATAAATGTAATTTAAATTTGACTACGTTTCTCTTTTCAAATATTTTATATTCCAAAAAAAGGGGCTGTTTTGAGGGGTGGTCGTTGAAAAGAGGTTTCTTCTATAACATTAGCTCTATGGAGTTTTTAGTCGGTCCTAAACAAACTATGACCCTTTAGAGTGTTATCCAGTTAGAGAAGTGCCACTGTGTATATATATATATATATATATATATATATATATATATATATATATATATATATATATATATATACATATATAGATACATATATATATACACACACACATATATATATATATATATATATATATATATATATATATATATATATATATACAGATATTTATATAAACACACCTTATTGCGTGAATCTGAGGAAAATTTCGATACTTCCCTTTTTAATCACTTGTGGAGAATCAACATTTTTCCATCATGAAAGTTGTTGAAAACACAACGAATTACTTTATATAAATAATGTATGAAATATCGTCAGAGTGTTCAGGATGAAAGGGAGAGAAATATTAACAGTTATTATTCTATCGACTAACCTGAACAGAAAATCGATATAATTGATTTGCGGCTGACATGCAGAAAATTGATTGTAATAATAAAAAATCTCGGAAAAGAAGGATATTTTTATCGTTTGTCTTAATAAACACGACTTTACTCGCAAAAACATCTGTAAGCACTCTGTTTGGAAATCATTTACTTTTCTTAATATGTGCTTTAGGTACAAGTCATTAATTATATTACAGGAAATAAAAGTAATTACTCCCTAATTATATCCTGCTTTAAACAAAAATAAAAGTGTTAATACTCAAACAAACAATTTCTATTTTTTTTAAACAAACTTTTCTCAGTACTTTGAAACATATTCAAAATTCAGTCCTGTTACACTGTTTTTAATAAATAATTTATCAGAAGTATTTATTGTTAAATAATACTGATTAAATAGCTCTGTAGTGGTAGTCACGGTGTCGAGTGTTCGTCATTGTTCTCTCACTCAGTTATGAAGCCTATTCGTCAGAAGAAAGATGGTTAGTGAAACTTTCCACACAACACATACACATATAACATCTTATACATAAAGAAAACTATGATACTCTGGCATAGTTGTTGACAGTCGTTTCCTGAGAATGTTCACAGAGAGAATTGTTGCAACGTCCCCAACTTAACTAGCTGGGGTTCCTATCTCTAGGTCTCCCGATTCGCAACTTTATCTACTGCCTCGACCGCCAACTCCATTGAGGTCGAACTTGTCTCTACAAGAATTTCCACATAGCCTGCAACCAGAGATGCTCTGCAGTCCCTTTTCTGGGGGCACTGCTTCTCCTTTCTAAGAATCACACACAGAGGACCCGATGCCTTTCTCTGGATTTTCTTTCTCCCTTTTATCCTCTGTGGTACCGCATCTAATGTTTGTCAGCTCTTTCTGCAACTTACTATCAGGCCCAGCCTCTTGCTAGAGGCGACTGATACTACAAGTTTGTAAGGTTTACATAAGATTCGATTCACAATAATCGAACTTTTAGGCGAATAACTCTAAAGAGGCCGCTTAAGATATGCTAACTGCGGCATACGTGATTGGTATAAATACCAAGCAGCTAGATTAACGAAGGAAGGAGCTAGGAAGTGTCGAGGGAAGCGAAAGGGAGAGAAAGGAGTTTGCGAGCGCCCGCTCGAGGCGTTTTAGCAAGGTTGATGCTAACCTACGCGAGTTCATGTTAGACGAAAGTTACTTAGCGTACTGTGGCCTAAAGTTTACATGGCGACAGCACTGCTGGTTGACTTTCAAAGTATCTGTGAGTATTGCAAAATGTATTTTCTTGAATGAGTAGTTATACAAATGAATATATTGAATTGTATAAATGTTATATACCTCGTACTAGTAGTGCGCATTACTTACGTTGGGAAGAAAATATATATGTGCAAATGCTTGAATAACATTGTTGTTATGTAAGAACTGTGTTTGAATGAAATTATTTAGAGTGTCACTTAAAGATATACATACCCAAATGCAGGGTAGAAGTGCTAATTCTCTATAATTTCCATTGTTCATCAATGTATATAAAACAGTTCCGTAACTGACTGACTGACTGATTGACTGACCGACATACAACACACAGACGAAACCGCTGGACCTAAAGGGCTGAAATTTTTATGCGGATTCTCTTTATAGTGTAGGGGTGCACTAAGAAAGATGTTTGAAAAATGCTTGTTAGATTTTTTTAAATTAAATGTTTAATCTGTTTTTGTAACTTTTTTTAAGTTTGCATTTAAAATAATAATCTCAGGGTTATAAAATTTATATCACAAGAAATATCATAAAAATTCCTTTAAAATGAAATCTTTTTCGTATCTTTACCTCTATTTTCTGATTTTTATTGAATTTTTAAAAATTCATTTTTACAATTTAATTTATCAAATGCTGATCACATGGTTTCTTTTCTTTTTATGATTCTTTAAACTAAATTGGGTCACGTGCATAACAACTACTAAATAAACTGACGAATTTTTTTTTTTTCTTGCTACTGCGACAGACGATTGGACATTATCCAAAAAATATTAAAATACACTAAAAGATATGTTCCTTAAACTGTTCCGTATGTTCTATTAATTTAATTTTAATATTTTCTTCTACATTATTTTGTATATAAAAATATCTGTTACGATAATTTTTATAAACATAGTTTGTCGATTTTTTGTCATTAATTGCTTACGTTGACCACTTTATTCAATTTGAAAATTTTTTTCTACGTTATTTTGTCTATAAAATTATTGTTACGATTTTTTATAACTATAATTATATATATATATATATATATATATATATATATATATATATATATATATATATATATATATATATATATATATATATATATATATATATTGGCATTAATTTCATACATTGACCGTTTTATTTACCTTTACTTTGGAATAAGAAATGTTTCCAAAAAATGGTTGACGAAAATTTAGTTATTGACGGGGAAAATGTTCCTCAAACTGTTGTTCCTATTGTAAGAGATGAAGCCTGCTTATTTAGAGCTTTATCTTTTTTGATGTACGGAACCCAGGAAATGGCTGATGACGTGCGTAGACGGATTGTTAGGTATGCTGTAGATAACTGGAAAAAAAATTCTATCATGTCGTGTGATGAAAGGGGAGATAACTATTCCACAGCAAATGATTATTATAACGCTATGATGAAAACTTTAACGTTTGGAAGCTTGTGTGAGTTAGAGGCTGCTGGTCAAATATATCAGTTTGTTTTCGAAGTCTATCGAAATAGTACTCTTTACGTAAAAACAGGAACTGAGAGTCAACCAGTAAAGCGACTTAGGTTCACGGAAAATCTTTCAAATGGTCATTTTGATGCTTATGTTTCTCAAAAAAAGTATTCTCCTCTGAAAATTTCGACTTCAAATATGCCAAAGGCTATTATCACCAGGAAAATAACAAGGGAATTAAAAAGATCCGCATCTCCGACGCCTGAAACAAAGTCCATATCTCGATCTTCGCCAAATCAATAGTTAGACCAGGATTTACCAACTCAAACACAGAAGAAAATTTGAAAAAACGCAGGGCTCGATACACAAAGAAATTCCGAAAAAATCAAGTAAAAAAAATTTCCGAAAAGAATCCTACTGCGCATCGACAAGCAGTTGAAAGATTTCAAAAATTACATCCTGAAGTACACAGACAAGCTGTTGAAATATTTCAAAAATGACATCCTGAAGTTCACAGGTAAGCGGTTGAAAGAGTTCAAAAATTACATCCTGAAGTTCGCAGGCAAGCTGTTACCAATTATCAACACACCTTTCTTGAGAAACAAAGAGAGATTCAGTCTCGCCATCGAAAAAACAGTGCACAAAAATATGGAAAGATAAAGCTTTATCAGGTTTGGCATATGATTTCGAATTATCCTATGAATCGCATAGCACAGTCAGCATAGGTACCGTGATCCACAAGAGTCAGTGGTAACGCTTTGAAGTGGAAAGAAGAAACTGCTGGCATGTGTTGCAGTGGAGGGAAAGTTTTTCTTGGGGCATTTGAACCCCTGCCAGAACCGCTGTACAGTTTAGTTATGGATCTTCATCCTGAGCATAATCATTTTTTGAGTCATATCCGGAAGTATAATAGCTGCATTCAAATGACCTCATTTGGAGCTAAGAAGATATATGAAGATACATTTATGCCGACATATAAGATGCAGGGTCAAGTTTACCATTTAACTGGAAGTTTGTTGCCTGCGGATCAACAGGAAGCTCGATTCTTACAGATATATTTTGTGGGAGAAGATGAAAGAGAAGCAAATCTGAGATGCTCAAACCGTCCAGTTGGGAAGCGAAATGTGGTCAAAATACTTCAAAAGATGCTCCATTATCTGAACCCTTATATCAAGGACTTAAAAACAACTATTGAAAAGCTGCCACCCACCTGTGATTCATTTAAAGTTGTTATCTATGCTGAAAAAAAAGCCAGCTGAAAGTCACAGAGGCCGCTATAACGCCCCAACGGCTAATGACGTTGCGTTAGTGATGGTCGGTCAAGAATTTGAGAAACGGGACATTGTACATTGTATTAGAAAGCCACACAAGCAATCTGAAATGCATTTGGGAAATTCATAGGTCGTATGATGCTTTACAAAATCCCTTGCTATTTTATCGTGGTGAAGATGTGTACTCCATTAATTTGCCGCAACGAAATCCGAAAAGAAATACTGCTCTAAAGAAGACAATTTCTGCATTGAGCTTTTACTCTTATTGCATAATAGTTAGAAAAAGGGAAAGTAATCATCACATCTATTTATGTTCCCTTTTCAGTCAATTTTTATTTGACGAGTTCGCCAAGATAGAGACTGAAACACTTAACATTAATAGAAATAATCAGTCGAAATTACGCACTAAAATTTATATCCATCTAAAGGATGCCGTAGATAGGCAAGACGTTGATCCTGATAATCTCGGCCAAATGGTGGTTTTGCCATCATCTTTTACGGATGGGTACAGGTATATTCATGAGAGTACCCAAGACGCTATGACATTTCGATGCTATGGCCGCCCAGACTTATTTGTTACTTTCACCTGTAATCCTCGGTGGGAAAACATTACAAAAAATTTGCTTCCTGGTCAACATTCTTATGATCGTCATGACTTAATTGGTAGGGTGTTTCATCTTAAAGTTAAGAAAATAATGGATCTATTGACGGAAGGCAAAATATTTGGGGAAATACGGTGCTTCATGTATTCTGTGGAATGGCAGAAACGTGGACTTTCACATATTCATATACTGATATGGCTTATAAATAATATTTCTACAGACCTTATTGACAAAGTTATTTGTGCTGTAATTCCTGATACAGAAAAAGGCCCCAAATTGTACGAAATAGTAAAATATCACATGGTACATGACCCTTGTGGAAGTTTGAATCACCAGTCACTCTGCATGATAAATAACGAATGTAGTAAAAGATTTCTCAAACTATTAATTAGTGAAACTCAAACTGGTGATGACGGATACCCACAATACAGAAGGCGTTCCTCAGATGATGGCGATTTCCACCATCCAAGTAGACCACAAGATTTAGGGAACATACAATTCCTGAAGGAGACTAACTATGATGTTCAGGCTTCGGTCAATTTCGTGACTGAAAATGGGGGTACATTAACCGCAGATCAAACGTTAACGTACGATAAAATTATAACCAGTGTAGAGACAAACGCAGGAAGACTTTTCTTTTAGGCGCTCCAGATGGCACCGGAAAAACCTAACTTATTAACTTGTTCATGGCGAAAGTGAGGAACACTCAGAGCATTGCCTTAGCTTTCGCTTCTTCCGGAATCGAAGCGAAATTGCTAGAAGGTGAACGAACTGCATATGCAGCTTTTAAGTTGCCGCTCGACCTAACACGTGTAGAGATCCCCATACGCAACATATCGAAACAAAGCAATCTTGGCGAAGTAATAAAGAATACTAAAATAATTATCTGGGATGAAATTACACTGGCGCACAAAGGAGGCGCCAAGGCTATAAATAGGACTCTACAAGAAATTCGCGATAACAAACACCTAATGAGTGTTGTGACAATGCTCTTGGCAGGAGATTTTCACCAAATTTTACCTGTGGTACCTAGAGGAACTCAAGCTGATGAAATTAAAGCCTGTCTGAAAAGATCTGTTTTGTGGCCCTCAAAACAAATCCTCAAACTTACCAAAAATATGAGAGTTGATCTAAAAGGCGATATATCAGGTGCACAATTTTCAGATATTTTAATGAAAATAGGAAAGGGTGATTATCCATCAACAGATGGTATAATTGTTGTCCCGGACGAGTTGTGCACATTAGTGACTACCTTCCAGGAACTGGTAGATCACATTTTTCCAGACATTGCTCAAATACATAATAAGCCTATAGAAGGGTTTTGCGAAAGAGTCATTTCGACTCCAATAAACCATCAAGATGCGTTTATTAATGACCTATTGCTAAAGTCCTATGACGGGGAAGAAATGCTCTAGAAGTCGATAGACACTGTCAGCAATTTAGATGACGCCGTTAACTATCCGGTAGAGTTTTTAAATTCCATTAAACCACCGGGTCTTCCATACCATAAGCTCTCTTTGCGGAAGGGTATACACGTAATGCTCCTTAGGAAGTTAAAACCACCGAAATTATGTAATGCCACTAGAATACAAGCCCTGCATAAAAAATTAATCGAAGCCATTATTTTATCCGGGTGTGCTCAAGGAGAAAAAGTGTCCGTGCCACGCATTCCTCTAATATGCCATGACCTCTCTTTTGAATTTAAAAGACTGCAATTTCCTCTCAAAGTATGCTTCGCCATAACAATAAATAAATCTCACGGACATACTTTAAAATATGCTGGCTTAGATTTAAGAGAAAATTGTTTCTCCTACGGTCAGTTTTACGTAGCTTGCTCGCACGTAAGTTCATGGACGAGCCGGGTAATATTAGTTCCGTCCAATAAAGAAACTAAGAATATTGTTTATAAGGAAATCCTCTAAATATAAAATTCATTATTTTTTCATTGTTATTATCCTAAAATGTACTCCGTAGCGAAGCACGGGTATTCAGCTAAGTAGTATATGAATTGAGAAATCATTAATTTTAATATTCTATCACCAAATTATTCAACACCGCGGTTTCAATAATCTTTGACACATATCATCCAATACACGAGCGAGAATTTTAGACGTAAGAGCGCCCGGGTATTAACAAGCATACACACACACACACACACACACACACACACACACACATATATATATATATATATATATATATATATATATATATATATATATATATATATATATATATATATATATATATATATATATATATATATATATATATATATATATGTATATATATATATATGTATATATATATGTATATATATATATATATATATATATATATATATATATATATATATGTATGTATATATATGTAATATATATATATATATATATATATATATATATATATATATATATATATATATATATATATATATATATATATATATATATATATATATATATATATATATATATATATATATATATATATATATATATATATATATATATATATATATATATACGACTTGCTTCTATTCTTTGAAGTAAGATCCAGATTTATTAAATTGATATATCTCCATGTGTCGGAGCGAAGGCATCGGACGATGTTGGGCATACTGCAAGATCTTAGAGGTCAGGGATTTAGCTGTATGCGCTCCAGCACATATCTGTAGTAATTTCCAATTGATGTTGCAATTTATTATTTTTTCTTTCAAATTGAATTATAGTTGTTTTTATTTTCCTGAGACTTGACAGTATTAAAATCAAATTCCTGTTTATCAAAGCTTTAAATTTGTTATGGTTCTACAAAGACTCTTTTAATGTCGTTCGTAATGTATTGTTTAATATTTTTCCTGATTTCAAGTATATCAAGCTGGAACAGGCTATTTACGATTTTTTTTACATGATAATAGAACATGAAGTAAGGTATGAAATTTTATTGGTATATTGACCAATATTCTCTTATGCATTTTGATGTCTTGATCACAATCGAATTTGTAACCCATGATACTCACTGAAGGGTTTTAGTTACAACTCTGATTTCTGACACAACGGAAGTTCAAGCGTGCATGCCATGTTATGTAGGGCAGTTTAAAGATGTAATTGTTAACATTGACTCTTTTATTATTCATTATCAGTGCATTATAGACATTATGCAGTTTCAACTATACGCTTCCAAATAATCTGAAACATTACCCACATGCGATGTTTACCTACAATGTTTATTTCTCTTTCCTGACGATGGCCGAATGGTCATGCGGTACCAAAGTCAGTGGGTTCGATTCCCACTTTTGGCATGGACGTTTGTAGCCGTGCAGAATCGGCTTTAAAAATTATGTCCCAGTCTTATTTGCCCTCGTGTAGCAAAAAATCACCATAATGATATCATTCCACTTATTTCTCTTTCTTCGTTACTCTCTCAAGTAAGATACATAGTGTTCAAATGCTAAAGTAATACTTTTACAAAGGAACAACAAAGTGGAACTAGACGAAATCAATTTAATTTTTCTTATCATTAAACGACAATATTTTTTTTTCAACCGAGGGTATAGTTTTTAAATTCACTAATAATATAATGAAATTTAAAAAATAATACATTACCATAATGTTTACGAAGAATCATATTGAAAGATTAAAATTAAAGATTTAATTATTATAATTTGCCTGTCCCCATACAAGAAAAAATCAGATATCATTTTTGTAGAGGTGAAAGGAATAACAAATAAAATTTACAAAATCTTAGATATATTAATTATTCTTATTTATTCTAAGGTATAATGCAAGGACGTCACTTTAATTTCTTATTATATTACAACCTTTCAATTTATTGCGTCAGTTATCTTCTAAGTATCTTTTTAACAAAAAATGCTTATAAAATCTTATTACTTATCCATTTTCTTCTACTGAGAGTAAAAAAGTACAACTCGAAACAAATAAATTTGATCTCATGATGAGCATTGATGTAAATCTTTCTACATTGAAACATAAATAATATGTAACAAGATGTACGAGTAGTTACCATTTAGAATCTCTCGCTTGAACATTAAACGCGATACTTTCGAAACATTTTCCTTTAAAACTAGTAGTATTTTTAGGAGAAACTCTATCATAGTTTTCGACTCCCTCCCCACATACACCACGCCTGTTCAAAATTCATATTTCATTCTTTCGAGTTCTTATCCCATATTACAACATTCTTCTTGAACTTTCGGGGAAAAAAACAACTGAACTATAAATTCGGACTTATACGTTTTCAAAATAAAATGGTGATTGACAAGTGAAGATAGAAAACCAATTCCCAATAGTGTAAACAGATGATTGGATGGTTGCCCTTACAATGTGCAGTTGGATAAAAAAATATAACGGAAAGGGAGGTAGAAAAAAAATAATGAAAAACCTTTACAGCCCTTCAATTTCTTCAACCATTTGGACTCAAAGAATTTCAAAACTTTTCGATTTGCCGTAAGTGGTGAAAATAAATGGCTAAAAGTAGAGAAATGTGTAAGGAATATAAATGAGATGATCGAGAGAAGTAGAACTCCTTCGGTGAATTTATTTTATTTGTGGCTTGTACACGTCCAATAACAAGATACAGGGAATACGAAAATGATAATTTGACTTCTATATTTCTTACTATGAAGGATATATTTTTAAGAGTTTTTTTGGAGGACGCCAACGCAGGGAGCTTTAACTGGAAGAAAATGTTAAAAAAAAATCGGGAAATTTTTCATATACCCCTGAAATAAATCAATCTCTCACATACAAAATACTTTCCTGTAATTTTGTAACAGAAAAGCATTGAATAAATTTTAAAAGGACCCTGTTTACAAATTTTAAGACTAGCAGCATGACATCTTTTAAAAAATTGTTATGATAACGTTGTATAACGTTGTATATATATATATATATATATATATATATATATATATATATATATATATATATATATATATATATATATATATATATATATATGACGCGTTTCGTATTCATTTTGTTATCAATTAAAGACAATCGTGGACTGAATGATTAGATGAGATGACAGAGACCACTTAAATTCATTTATTTTCATTATTACTATCACAGCTCCAACATAATTATGCAACCACTCCACCCAGGTATATATATATATATGTGTGTGTGTGTGTGTGTGTATGTATCGCTTCCATCCGCGTCATTATAAAATCCAGTTCTTATAGTCTAGTCCGAAAAAATTGCAATCGGAGCCAGACTCCTGACTCCTGGAATTCTCTTTGGTGGTACAGTCGTCATGGCTAAGCAAGGCAAGACACGCTATAGTCCAAAAAATTCGTTTATTTTTTAATAACTAATAAAAGCATATCTGGCTCCATCGTTCGTATTAAGATTTTATCCAATGCTTAACTTGCTACGCCAGTCCAATCATTTAAATAATCTCAGTCCCGTACATCGCAATTTCGCGACGCGACGCGACAGACAACGTCTTCCCAGTCCGACTTTCCTACATGCTTTTGAAGTTCTTTGTCTTTTCAAGTCCGTCTAGAAATACCTGTTTCGCTTTGCATGGAAAGTTCTAGAATCCTCTTTGCTGAGGTTCGTAGTTTTTTCTCGCAAAACCCGATCTAAACTCTAAAAATAACTCTCTATTCGATGAGTCCAGCGATTCACCTGTATTGATTTTCCCCAAGGCCATTCAATTCTATTAATAACTCCTATAGTTTCTTATTTCGTATACTCGCATTTATTTTATTGACTATGACTAATCATGGCATTTATCGTTTTAATTCTGATTTTCTATAGAAGAAAATCTCTGACATATATATATATATATATATATATATATATATATATATATATATATATATATATATATATATAACAATATTATGTTAATATTGAAATGCCTACAGTAAACAGAAGGCTTCTTGATAACCACAATGAAATAAAAATTCATAATATCTTTTTAAATGATTGTAGTTAAGAAGAAGCCGCCTTTTTACTGTCTGTATTTCCACAAGTTTCCTCTAAGTTATTAGAAAACCTATTGAAAAAAACGATGAATGATCTTTGGAACTGAAAACTATATTTTTAAGGCTTTTAAGATCAAAGCTATTGAATCGTATTTTTATATATAATTAATACTTAAAATCATGTAATATTGTCTATACTTGGTAGAAACTTTTATTGATACATCATTCTGTATACGTTTCCCAAGAAAAGTTTGTTTTCATTAAAAATTAAATTTAATTACACCAATACTTAGACATTGGTAAATTTCAGTCACATCATTATTTTATTACAATAGCTTATAAAACTTGTTCCTAATCTGATTGTTTTATGATAATTTTATCAGTGTTTCTGAATGGAATGTTTTAAAAAAAATATTTAACTATCATTAAATTTCGATTGTTAAAGAGGAGTCAGTAACCTTTCTCCTGAATTTTTTATTATAATCCCCTTGTTGAATCGATTTTAAATTCTTTAAAATAGTCTCTTTACATTACAGAGTATTTCATTATTGACTCTACAGAGGTTTTTTAAAGGATAAGTTAGAATTTTTTGCACACTGAAGTCTAAAATTTATACTATCATCTTTAAATAATTTGAGTTTTCAGCTCTTTTTAATATATTATCATAGCCGTCTGTAAACTCTCTGCATAGATTCCTTCACCGCACTAGAAATATTTATCAAAAAATTATATGCGGACTTAATAAGGAGTACTTGATTAAGTTTCAAATATGAAATTAAGAAAGAAATCAGTACCTTTAAGTAGCTAGAAATTTCGGTAGTCTCTTCCTCTAATCATAAGCTTGTAAAAACTCTCCATGCGATCTTCGAAAAAGAAATTTAAGAGATGTTCGAAGGGGTGTCATAATTTTTATTTAAGTATCATATACTAAAAGAAATACGAAGCGTTTAATTAAGTTGCATTTTCAATTATTTGAACCTGAGTGAGATCTGTGTACCTGGATATATACTATGACGATCACGGATTGGATGACAACGGATGTTATAAAGCTAAAAATAAAAATGTATTATTTGAATTTTCTGTTGTATAAAGAAATTTTAATTCCACAGCCAAACTGTCTAGATTTCTTGCAATAAAATTCTAATCAAAAATCTCTGAATTAGATTTTATTAAACGAAATATCATGAAAAATATGACGGTATGAAATTTTGTCGCTCATATCCCATAAATACAAATATACAGGAAACTTTACATCATTCAAAACTGTTGTACCTTATCAAGTGATCTTACAGGAGAATCGAAAAATACAGTTTTAATCTCATAATCTCGTAATATTGTATCAATTTACTTTTATTTCTTCTATTTGATGCTTCACGGCATACCTACAGGTCTGTCCAGAAAGTAATGAGACCGAATTTTTGTGCCAGCGCAGAACAAAGGGGCGGAGTTTGCGGGCGGTACGGGTGGTGGGTGCTGTCAGCTACAGAGTCTGGTGGAAGTCAGTTCTCCTTGATCCTTTGCAGTACACGGACCGCCCATGAAGCAGACACGTGTTTGAAAGGGGCGTTAGGTTTTCCGAATGCAGCGGAGTGTCGAGCAGCGATACAAGTTTTGTGTAAAACTTAACAAATCGACAACTGAGACACTTGCCATGTTACAAGAAGACTACGGGAAGGATTTTTTGTCCAAGGCTCAAGTGTTTAGGTGGCACAAAGCCTTCAAAGACGAAGAGAGGACGTCGATAACGAACAACACGCTGGGTGTCCATCAATTTATCAAACTTCAGACAATGTGGATGAAATTAATGTGCTTTTGGACTCTGATCGTCGGATGAGTGTCTGAATGATTGCAGAGACATTGGAACTTACAAAAGTTTGAGGAATCGAATCGCGCGCGCCCTTCCGAGGCTCACAAATAATAGGATTCTGCACCACGATAATGCACCGATCGACACATCCTTCAAAGTGACTCAGTTCCTGGCAAAAAAAAAAAGTCGCAACGATGCCCCGATCTGTCATTGTCGGACTTTTTTCTTATTCCTCCCGGTTAAAATCCAGCTTAAAAAGTCATTCGTTTGACAATCTGGAGAATTTGCAGAAAAACGTAATGTGCGTTCTGAACAGCATCCCATTTGAAGACATCCAGGCGGGTATCAATGGGTGGCAGAGTCGTTACAAACAGTGTATTAATGCAGGAGGATGCTATTTTGAAGAATATTAAGTGTCTGTAAAATTATCTTTAAAAAAAAACGAATTTTATGGAATCAGTCTCATTACTTTCTGGACAGACCCTCTATCTGAACAGCATTCAAGTTGAAGACTTCCAGGAAGGCATCAATGGGTGGCCGAGTCAATGGAAACGGTGTATTAATGCAGGAGGATCTATTTTGAAGAATATTAAGTGTCTGTAAAATTATCTTCAAATTAACGAATTTTATGAAACCAGTCTCATTACTTTCTGGACAGACCCTGTATCGGCAAATACATTAACGTCTCCAGTCGTAGTTTATTTAATAGGGAAACCTGTTTCAGATTTCACATCCAATTGCAAAATATGTATAAATTCCTTTAAAGTTTATAAAATATGCATCTATACAGCTAATTCAGAATTAAATATCCCCAACTCTTAGACACAAAGCAAAAGGAAACTTATTTCTTAAAACTAGTGAAAATTAATAGCTTACAGCTTTAAGTTAAAACATAATTATTTCCCGGCACTTAAAAATAATTTTAATGGAGGTATTACAACGTAAATGATGTTTTGCGTTCAAAAAATATGTGTGCAGAGAACATCCCCTGTTATTGATTTTTCTTTTAGAATTTCATGAATTTGTTAAAATACTCACCAAATAAAACAAGAATTTCAGAGATAACTATCATGAAATTAATAGCTTTTCATCAGATAGTACAAAAAAAAGAAATAAAAATAAATTATTTGATAGATTACTTTACTTTAAAAATATTTGGTGTCTTTTTCAACAATATTTTTTTTTTCAAAAGTCTTTTATATTTTGTTCATCAGATACTAATTTTACTGTTTTTTCTCTATGAAATTAATATTTTCAAATGACAGTTTTTTTCCAGCTAGAAAACTCTGATATGATTTTCTCATCACTTCATGGAAATTAATTTATTTCCTTGAATAATTATCATTTTTGGAAGAAACTTAAAATAAAATATTTTGTGTAATCGCAGACACGGTGTTGACCTTTTGTCTCGTTGTGGGCGATTAGTCATTCCTAATAAGAAAATGTATTCAAACTGTGAAAAAAGTGGAAAAAATCATAAAAGATGAATCACTGTTTTTTTTTTTTCGTGACGAAGTTATAAGTAATTTTAGTGGTTTTTTTTAACGAAATAATTTCTCTTCTGATAATGAATAATGATAATTTGTTATAGGAAATAAAAATTCTTTCAATAATGTTTTTATGAACCAGTTTTATAAGATTTTATGTAACAAATTTGTCAAATTTCTAACATAAATTCTTATAAGAAAAAAAAAAAAGTTCCCATTGCTATTATTTTTCAACTCAATGGCTGAATTTCATTGACAGATCTAATAAATATGAAAAGTTTTATTAATATACTCATCAATTTCAAAATCTCCATTCCTTAGATAACAATTACTTTCTTTAATAATAAAAAAAGCTAGAACTTGATAAACTTGTCAGTTCTAGACATAATAGTGAGTCGACTCTTCATGGAAATAGAGTCATATCGCGCACAAAATTCTAGTTCCAGAGCCACGTGAAGGAACTTGTGGTTCCGAAATCCCGAGCGGAAGTGCTCTTAAGGAAACTAACTTCTGGAAAAAGATTATGAAGAGTTAATTAACTCTAGAGCATTAAAATCTAAATCATAAAACTTACCCGACGACGGGAGGGGGAGACGGGGAGGGCATTAAAAAAGAAAAAAAGATTAATGGCTAAATTGAAAAAGAAAAGTTACAAGATATAACTAATGGCAAGTGTAAGAACCAGCAAGGTTTTAGAGATATCTAAAGGGTAAAAAAGTAGAACTTGTTGAGAATAAAATCGAAATGAAAGTAAAAATTTCTGCCTGCAAAAAGATATACAACAAAAGAAGAATGGAAATGGAAACGACAAAGGACTAAAACATTATATATATATATATATGTGTGTGTGTGTGTGTGTGTGTGCGTGTGTGTTTAATATCAACGCTAAGGCGGTGGCGAAGCTCAACAGGCTTGAAAATCTTAGCCTGTCGGATCCGAGGTGTAGTCTAAGTGGCTGGGAGTGGCTGGGAGAAAGAAGAACTAATTGTAATTCATACCAGAAGGAAGAGGCAGCTGGTTGATTACATAGTCTTTATTTCCGAAGCAGTTTCGTGGCTGGACATTATTTGGACGGGATTACAGACATCTTAACTCCACAGATACCGAGGAAAAAGGACCGATCGCGCCGTTAGAGCAGGGCGCTGCGGCCATACAGACATTCAAAAAGCTACATCTTGCCAGGCCAGAGCGAAACACACAAAGACTACAGACGCGCGAAATTTCTTGCATACGGGTCTATACAACTTCTAATTCGCCAAAAACGGACACGTGATTAAGTCGCGTCATATGGGGTGATGGTTTTCGAATGTTCCACGCCTTTTGTATATATATATATACATATATATATATATATATATATATATATATATATATATATATATATATATATATATATATATATATATATATATATATATATATATATATATATATATATATATATATATATTCAGGAGGTTATCAAAATAATGGAAACACCTATCAATATTAGTGGTGTTTATGAATGTGCTTCGTATTTCTTAGAAAACAAGCCTGGCCACCGTTATTTTTTCTATAATATAGTGTATGTATTATTCTACCATCAGGTAGCAGTATTTAAGCTAAGGACATCGTGCTTTTGGGGAGAACAACGTAAAATGTCAAAGCTTGCAGACCTTGTGAAAAGGGCAAATTGTTTGAGATCGTTTAAATTGGATATCTGTTACTGCAACCCCCATGCTAATGGGTATTTTTCGAGCTATGGTATCGAAAGTCATGATAGCATACAGAGTGTACGGAAAAAACACCCTTTGCCAAAGAGAATAGGGTACAAAAGGGAGAGCTGAGTGAAAGAGACGGTCGAGGTATAAAAGAGGATTGTGACACGAAGAAAGAAAACAACTGCAACCAAAATGACCGAAGAGCTCAATCGGCAGCAGCATGTTCTAGTATCAACCATTAGAGATAGAAGGGAACTTCACAAAGAAAGCATTTAAAGAAGAGTAGTTATTCCCACGCCACTTGTGATAGATGCCAATACAAAATATCTTCCACAATGGTGCCACGGGCGCAAATACTGGTTGAGAAACATGTCGAAAAACGGAATTTGATCTGACGAATCATTTGTCCCATTGTTCCTCGCAACAGGACGTGCGTATGTCTGGAGAACACCTACACAATTGTAATATTCTGGCTGTCTCATCTCAACTGTCAATCATGGAGGTACAACTATCAGGGTTTGGGAGGGTATCTCATGGCCATTACAGCAAAATCTATCAAGTATTGGTTTGAAGACCATGAAGAAGAAGTCAAATATTTTCTCTTGCCCTGTACAATCCCCCCGACTATAAATCATCCAACCGCTGTGATCTGTATAATTTGAAAGATAAAGGTATCGATATACACCACAGCATCTCTAGGAAATTTCATAATTTTCCCTGAAGAACGGTATAATATATTCTTAACCACTATTTATGACTTGTAAAAGCCAATTTCAAGGTGAACCAGGTGGTATTCCATTACAAAGGTGATCCTGCCCCGTATTAATAAAGGATTTCATGATGCTTCTTAGTGTTTCCATTATTTTGCTAACTACCTGTATGTTTATATATATATATATATATATATATATATATATATATATATATATATATATATATATATGCTTATATATATATATATATATATATATATATATATATGCTTATATATATATATATATATATATATATATGCTTATATATATATATATATATATATATATATTATTTAGACGTAGAGATACGAATTTTAATGTTTTCCATTAATAGTAAAAAAGGTGGCGTGCTTTTAAAAGAGGGTCAAAATTTTTGGTAAATATCGAGAGTTACAGAGGAGTTTTCTGCCTTTCATTTGAAACAGTGTAGTATAAAATTAAGATATAGGTTGAAAGGTCCTACAACAAGTACGCTTTGTTTGCGAGAGAGATTAAAAAAGTACAGATAATATAATAAGCAAAGTTAAATAGGTGAAAATAAAGTGAAAAAGACCTTAGCGAGCCATGTCAACAAATGAGAAAATCAATGCCCTAAAATCACAGTTAAATGTATGCAATCTTTTATTATAAAAGAATGTATTTGAATGCCCAAAACCGATTTGCAAAAAAATAAAGATGTATTCATAAAAATTATAAAAATAACATTTGCGTATATCATATAATTTTAATAAGCAGAAAATCTAGTATATATTTCCTTTTGACTGAAAAAGCTTCTGCAATCGATGAGTTCTAACAAAGTTAAGTTGTGAGTCAAATAAAATAAATGCTTTGTAAGAAGTCTTAAAATATATTACAGCCGATTAATATTATATTAAGAAAAAATTCATAAAAATAGCATTGTAAAAGCTATGCATAATTCCTTTACCAAATAAAATTTATTAGTAGGTTTAAAGGGAAAAAAAACTTCATGGAAAATATTTATTGCATTTGAGATTGCAATTTTTACATTCTTCCACTCTTGGAACATGCAAAATAATGCCTCATATTTATTTTCTTTGTGTACCTGGCATGAAAGCCATAATATATAAGTAATTGGATGGGAGGACTTTCAGCATACGCGCAGGTTCTAATTTGGGGAACAACATATTTTATCTCATCTATTATTCATAAAATTTACTATAAGCGTATTACTGAGAAGCAGTGATAAAAAAAATTACTTCGAAAAAATGCTGATGCAAGGAAGAAAAAAAAAGAAACAAACTCCGTTTATATTTCACGCATTTATTGAGACAAAGCGAACAATAAGTAACAAGGAAATGAAAACAAACTTACGCTAGTAATTTTCCTTTTTTTTTCAAAAATATCGCCTTTTTTAAATCATGTTTAATATTCTAACCATGACAGCAATTTACAAATCTTGTTGGAAACAATTACGCTTCACTTTTTATTTTTTTATTTTCAAAAAAGAGATTTGTCAAAAGAAATCAGTGAAAAAAAAGAAAATAATTGCAAATGCAGAGCAGCTTAAATTACGTTGCGTGAATTGTTTCATTAGCCAATAAGTAAATAAGTAAAAGTAAGACTTGTTAAAATATTTATTGTTTGTTTCATTCAAGATTTTTTTTATTTATTTCAATAAAGGGAATTCAAATGACTTGAAACAAAGAAGGAAAGAAATTCTTCCATTTGGTTATTACTAATGGTAAGTGGTGTCGAGTTCCCATTTTCTAATTTAAAACTTTCTTGAGAAAATGGATACTTTTAGAGAAACTTGAAAGTGTCATTTCAGAATTAATAAATGAAGCATTAAAAAGGATGTTTGCACATTTCACTGGAATTTATATGAAATTCAATTGATGTTTAAACAAAACTTTTATATTTTAATCATAATTTATTATTTAATTCTCAATAACTTAATATAACAGCAGTTTATATGCTCTATTACCCTACGTTTACAGTTGCCAGATGAATTTTTGATCGTTGTGGCCTTTAACTCTATTAATCTTACAATAAGTCAGTATCCTATATGCATATTGATAAAGTTTAGATATATATATATATATATATATATATATATATATATATATATATATATTAATTAATTTATTTATTTATTTATTTATTTATTTATATTTGTTTGTATCAATTTCAGCTTGTTGTAATACTATAAATTTATAGCAGTACTGCTTAGTTCAATGAATATAATTTACCTTTAAAAAAGTTTATGAGAAACTCCTCATCACCGGAATGTTTTTTTTAAATTTTTTTTTGGCTATAAAAATATAAAGGTAAGAAAAATCACTGGAATGTTTATCATAATGATTGAAATCTACAAATTACTAATTTTTGAACCAGTATTGTTTTAACTAATCCTCCTTTCAAATGTTGAATTGCCAAAGATGTAATAACACTAGAGACTAATCTTTGCGGATTAAATTACTAATAAATGAAGGTATCATTTAGGAGTATTTAGTTTACCTTTTAAGCAGAGAAAATTTAGTTAAGTTTTTGACATTGTTAAACACGTGATACGTGTTTAGCTTCTTCGAGAATCTTTTATATAAGTGAAACACCTATTGAAAAAACTATCAGAGATGTGATACGCTCTCAAAGAATCTTATTAACTAAACATTTAATCTATCAATACTTCCTACATCCAATAATGTGGCCTCTTAGAACTCGATAAAGTTGCATGTAAGGGAGACTTTTAGGAACTCCCTGTCTCAACAACTCTTGTCGAGGAGTACAAATTAGATGTGGTGGAACAAAATTGCTGAAATCCCATAGTGGCCGAGGCAGAAAGCGGTCGCCTTGCGTCGACTAGCGAAGGGCTATGATTGAAAACTGAAACATCTCTGCCATATAAATATTGTTTCAGAACATTTTTGCAAGCTCTTCAATCAACGGAAGGACATAGACTTTAACGATATACAGAGATGCCCCGCTCTATCTCCAGCTCCATTGTGGGAGAAAAATTGGATAGCTAGGAAACTTTTGTTCATGGACGTTTTCGTACTTTTTAGTTTGTTTGTTCTTGTTTTTATTTATATAAAATCTTGTAACCATCCATTAGGAAGGAAAAAAATCACTTGCTCAAAAACATTGCCTGTATATAGAGTTTATCGATACTTTTGTTAAAGGTTCATTATCAGGTTAATGCTTAGTGTCGGAAGTTGACTTACATCTAAAGACGGTAGTAATAAAACAAACCAAAATCTAAATAGTCTAACATTACAATAATGAAAATACCCCTGAAAATATCTTCCGCAATCCATGATGAAGATTTCTATAAATCTTTGTAGTGTTAATAAAACTACAGCAAAAAATTTAGATCTAGTTTATTTAGCAACTTTCATAAATGTTTCTTTCAATGCTCCTTACCCCATGTAATTTTTCTGATGGCATTTAAAGTCATATTTTAATAACATTGGATATCAGATATTAAACTGAGATTTAGGGCATTTACATTTCTCAACCCAACTTTAGAAACTTTTCCCTGTAGTAACTTTGTGAACTTCAATATTTTGCCATACCAACTTAGATCTTTGTGGGAACTTGAAAAAGAGTACAGTGGAAGAAATTTACATGCAAAGTCATTTTTAGGCGGAAGCGATGGACCAATTTAGATTTGCCTAGACTAGGGATGCGACATCGATGTCGATGTTTTAAAAACATCGATGTTTTGATAAAAATATCGATGTTTTAAACATCGATTTATTGAAACCGATTTTTTTTAACATCGATGTTTTGTGCTCGATGTTTTACGTTGTTCGATGTTTTTTGTTTTTGTTTTATGTTAAGGAAAAAACACCATAATAAAGAAAATTAACCACCTAGTTTAATTTTCACACTCAGTAAATGTAAGTCTAAATTCTAAAAAGGATAAATACAAAAGGAGGAATGATCCCCTAGCAACGAGACAAAGGGCAATCAACAACCAATGAACCAATTAGAGCGCTTGGAATGTTCTCGACACTCCAGAACCTTCCATGGGGTTTTATTTTATAAATAGTATAAACACGAGAGGGGCTATCTAACCCTTTCTCGAAGTTTGTTGTGATCACGTGCTTTCCGCTGAGGACGGAGGTGTTTCCCGTTAGCGTTCCCTCCAGGAAGACTGTCTTTTAGCGCTAAGTCTAATGTTACAAATAATTCCAAAATAGTAACATTTTTGAATAAATCTATATATTTAAGCTAGTATACATGGGTTACATACACATTCATTTATAATTTCTCTTTTAAAAAATTTTTGTTTTATAGATTAATTACTTTTTTACAGTATTTACTTAACTAAATTTATTTATAGTAAATCAGAAGTTTCACAGCATCAGGGTCTGATTGCGTCTCAAAACTAAATGGCGAACCCATATATATGTCCAACGCTACAATCCCACACCTAATGAAAAACAAAATTACTCGTAAATAAAGAACATGTGCAAAGTTTAAAAGTGCCTTATCCGCTGACAGCCAGTCTCAATAAATAGCACTCTCCATTTGTTTACGTAAAACTATGGCGAGCCTGTTAGTCATAGCCATCATTATTTCAAAAACAAGGTCACAACTATGTGTATTCCAAGTTTCTTGGATAGAGGATACCATCTAGTGCTCCCAAAAGTAAATAATAAAATTTTCTGATCTGCTGTGCATATATACATCACCCGTCCAGTAAGCTCATTCATTCTCCAACGATGCTGCATGGGTGATACGCCCGACTGTGAGATATCCCACGCCCGTACTGAGGAGGTTAAGTTTTTGTTTTGTTCTTGTTTTATGTAAGTCAACGTTAATATTATTAGTAAGATGCCTCCTAAAAGTACCGTTTGGAAATATTTTTCCAAAACGTCTGACAAATTGGCAAAATGCAATATTTGCTTTAAGTCCCTCAAAACTTCTGGCAATACCACGAATTTATGTGGACATTTGAAGGCGAAACATGGTGATATTTACAAAGAGTATTTTGAGTCATCGATGAAGCCGAAGGCGAAAAGTAAACCCCACAATCCAGATGCCGTGGCTCCAGCCATTCCAAGCACTTCGGTGACTGAAACGGAACACAGAGAAGAAACCGTAAGTGCGCATTCCACTATTCCTAGGTTCTATCAAAAAACTTTGAAAGACAGTTTCACAAATATGATTTCTTTTAAAGATGGTGGAGATATGCACAACAAAGTTTCTCAAGCTATTCTTTACATGATTTGTAGAGATTCTCAGCCGATTTCAATCATTGAAGACGAGGGTTTTAAACACTTGTTAAAAATAACTGTGCCTTTATATACTGTTCCATCACGAAGAACAATAGATTCAATGATAGATCAGAAGTACGAATCAGTGTCATTTATGTTAAAAGAGCGACTGAGCAATGTCTCAAATGTGTGTCTCACAACAGATATTTGGACGGAAACTTACCGGACGAGAAGTTTTCTTGGAGTAACAGCTCATTTTATCGAAAATTGGGCACTCGAGTCTGTAATTCTCGGAGTTCATGAGCTACGTGAAAATCACACATCACAAAATCTGGCTGGTCATCTCACAGATACGTGTTCAGAATGGGGATTCACACCAGAGAAAGTTACAGCTGTCGTTACAGATGGGGGAAGTAACATTGTAAGTGCGGTGGAAAAAGCATTTGGGAAAAAAAAGCACAGCTGCTGTTTTGGCCACCTTCTAAACTTAATGGCACAAAAATCATATGAATCCCTACCAGACGCTGTTTCAATTATAGATAGAGTGAAAACCATTATGAAATGGTTCAAGCAAAGCGTGGTAGGAAGTGATGAACTTAGAAAAAAAACAGAACTTATACTGATTCAGAGCGTATCGACAAGGTGGAATTCCACTTTTTACATGTTAGAAAGATTCCTTAAGTTGAGGGAGGTTGTTGCGAGTATTGTTAACTTCAATAAATCGGCTCCGCCAATGCCCTCAGCCACGGACATGGAGTTTTTACAAGAATTTTGTACATTATTCCAAAGTATAGAATTCGCAACAACACAAGCATGTGGAGAAAAGTTCGTGACAGCAAGCTGTGTTATACCGATACTAAAAATGATGCGTAATAAAATAAATGCGGTGTCATGCAGTTCAGAGCTAGGAAAAAAGCTGAAGGAAAGTGTTCTAGCTCAATGCAATAAGAGATTTGGTGGCATTGAGAACAGTCAATTTTTTGCAATGGCATCTTTATTGGATCCCCGATTTAAAAATCTTCACTTCCAAGACAAGGCTGCACTGGATACCTGGATCAGAAAGCTTAACAATGAGATCAAGGAAGAGAGTGAATCATCAGATTCTGAGGGCGGACGATTGTCTCCAACACCAGCTTCTTCTCGAGGTAAATCAGTTTTTTTAAGATTGGGCCAAATTTAAAACTTAGCAACAATATTTACATGTATTTATTATTCTGTGCAGAACATGATTTTTGGGAGGATCACCACAAGATGGTAGAAGATAACTGGAGTGTAAGAAAGAGGTCGAAACTGTTGGAGGAGCTTGACACAGGTAGTTTGGTGCCCGAACTTGCAGTTTACTTCAAAGCACCAGTTTTTAAACTAAACGACAACCCCCTCACATTTTACTCTGATAATTATAATTATAAGAATTCTACATTGGTTAAAGTTGCAATTAAGTATTTGTCAGTAATGGCGACATCCGTCCCATCAGAAAGAGTTTTTTCCTTAGCTGGTGGGATAGTTAGTGAAAAAAGAAGCCGACTTAAGGGGGAAAAAGTTAACAAACTTCTTCTTTTACAAACTGTAAATAATAAATATTGGGACATATAATAATTATATGCCCCAATAATTGTTATTTACAGTAAAGAAAAATAAGCTTGCTCACTTTTCCCCCATACCCTGGTTTTGCATCAATACTTCAAATTGGTGTAAATATATGTAATTTTCTTTTGTATTATTTAATTTGAAAATAAAAGATTTGTTAATAAATTTTTTTATTAATTTTTTCATATTAAACTCTATTAAATCAAAGTCAAAATTTCTTTTAAATGATTTTGCCGTATACTCTATCGATATGAAACCTTATGTCTTATGTCTTGTGTTATAGTCATGAACTTCAGAATTAATTTTTTTTACTAAATTATTTAAACCTCTTGGAAGTAAATTATTCTCCAACTTGTAAATAAATATGATTTGATATTTAAAATAACTTTTCACATTCAACCAATTTCCGTTAGAAAACATCACGGATTTTTCTTTATGGCTTTGGTACTATCAATTGCTTTTATAGCAATAATTTCTTCCTCTATTTTCTGGTAAAAGCAATAAAATGTATCGTGAAAATTCTGTGATATGCGCTGACTCTAGCAACCACATTTTTGTCATTTGTGTCAGCCCAGTCAGAGAGTAAAATAAAATCACTCCCCCCCACACGACTAACTGAAGTAGCATTAATGAACTACTAAACCAGTTTTAAAAAAATGGATTTTCAAAAACATCGATGTTAAAAAACATCGATGTTTGAAAACATCGATAGTTTTGGGGCGATGTTTTATTAGCATCGATGTTTTAATATTGAATATCGATGTTTCGAAACATCGATGTTTTGTTGTCGATGTCGCATCACTAGCCTAGACTACGTAGCTGCAGATGACCAACAGGTTTAAGAAGCTCATCTCGTAAAACGGATACAATGTGTTCCGTTATTTGCGAATTGGATGTCAAGTTGAAGCAACAAGGCACAAACCCAAAGAAAGGACTAGAATTATATGACGGTAATACAGCTAAGTATCTTAGAGTTACTTTAGGTTATTTATAACGATAAATCTGGGTATAAGTAACCAGCAAAATATGGGTAGTATTGGATATGTTAGGTTTTTAGTTCTTTAGCTTTATTTTAATATAATTTGTCACCTGGCAACAAATTCTGGTATGTAGAACTAAGCTTTAATGTACTCATTGCAACATTTCACAAAATTTAATGAGTTTAGTAAGTTTAGTTTGGTTTATCAATTGTTATTTCTTTAAAAGATTTGATGAAGAATTAAATAAATATGTCAATATCGGTAACAACTATCTGAAAATAGTTTGAATAATTTCATATAAATTTCTCAAAATAACTTACATCATATTTTGATCTGAAGATAGATTGTTGATCATCTCCATGGGTGTAAATTATAAAAAGAAATATTTTCATATATCTTACTGCGTATTTATTTAAAGTAGTAAAGCTGTTTATTGAAATCAGATTAATAATATATACTTTTACTAGCCTTTATGTTGTCCGTACTTCATTTCTGATAGAGAGTACTATTAAACCCTAAGGCCGACATTTCACTTTAAATTTTTACTGTGCGTACTAAACTTCTATATTTGGCAGAGAAAGGAACATTTATTTTTAAAGAAACTCTGATCTTAGTCTGGATATACCATTGCAGTATTCGTCATCAAAGTCTCACTAAATGATAAAACTGCGAATTTAAAGTTATCCAAACAGGTGGGAGGAAAAGATCTTATCCCTTTGTCTTTTACTTTTCGAATAGGGGATAAAACGCTCAGATTTCTATGCAACTTTAAACGAAAAGAGCCGTAATAAATTTAGAATTTATTCAGGAGTTTTAGAAAAAAAAGTTCGCTAAATTGAGAAAAAAAGGATTTCTGTTTTTTTTTCTTTGTCAGCAATCTTTCGATTCAAAACTTATCTATTTGCTACTTTGTAATGGAAATAGTAAGAAAAACAGTTTTTTTGACACGTTCCATATTAAATACAGTGTTTGCAATTTTTATTTCATTCCCGTAAGCCTTTAGGAGAAAGAATTTGGAATTTGAGAATATCTTTCCTTTACTTTGGAAGAAGCTTAGATTTTTCTTCTCTTTTACGAATATTTAAACATTCTTGAGAGTTAAAAATATATTTATATGTGTAACAATACGTAAATACCCAGAGTAAGTATATTGAGTTTGTCTTATACATTGTTTGCTACGTTGTGTACAGAGGCTGTTCACACATTTTTTAGACGATGTATATTGTATTCACAAAACTAAATTACATAAAATTCTTGTGTTTTAAAAGTTCTATTTAACATCCCTTATTCTGAACTATCTTTCGACACCGCAATTTCTAGGATAATAATGCCTTTTGAAATGTCAGAAGAGGTATTCTATCCCATTCCTCCTGAACAGCTTTCCAGAGTCCTGTAAGGGTTTTGGGTCGACGTTTGGATATAGCAGATTTTAAAAGTCCGAAAGCACAAAAATCCATAGGTGATACATCGGGAGATTTAGTAGGGATATCAGTGAAGGGTATGGCCTTGATACCAGTTTTTTGTTCCATTTCTTTTAGGAAATTTACAGTGGATTTTGTTCTGTGACTGCTAGCTTTGTCCTGATGGAGTCTCACAGATTGATGGCACTGTGGATAAAGCGATGGTATTTCATTCAGAAAAATTGGCTATAAAATATGTTCCTGATAGTATTTGGAGTTAATCTTGACATTTTTTTCCACTCTCTTTATTTTTAACTTGCCATTATAAGAAAAACCAGCAACAATCATGAATCCCTTAGAAAAACTTTCTTTCGATTCTTTGAACCATGTACTTAAATTTTTTTCTCCCCTTTTATGATAATAAATGGCTCTTTTTTTGTTGCAATCATTTAAATACACCCATGATTCATCTATTATGACAATTGATTTCCATTTTTCTTTGGATAAGTGTTTCTCATATAGAATTCTGCAGCGTGTCCTGCGGTCAGCGATATGATTTGGAAGAAGACGATGCACATTGAGATTTTTCGCTTTCTTAAGATTTAAATCAACGTTTATCATTTTGTTTACAGTGACACCGAGCATTTTAATGATTTTGCAACTGTCCTTTGACTAGGAGGATTTTCTTTTAACATTAAACAACGTACCTTTGCAATAGTCGAAGATGTCCGTTTTATCCTTGGATACTTGTTTGGAATTTTTGTCCCACTTGAAGCTCCAATTTGACGTTTTTTTCCTTTCTTGTTGACGATATTACCTATCGACGATTTAGATATCACAAAACCATGACTCTGACATCGTTTTTGGATAACGTAGTATGCATATTTCTCTTCGGAAAGAGCATAAATGTAGCCTTTGAACCACTGCTTTGTTAAAAACACCATTTTGAATAAAAACAAAACTTTCAAGCCGCATACGATAATTTTGACTTTTAAAAACATAGTACAATTGCAATTATTTCATTTGCAGCAAACGATTTTTTATTACCGCTCATCAAAATTATCTAAAAAATGTGCGAACAGCCTCTGTAGATATGTTGGTTAAGGAAATATTCAAAGGCAATCGGCTATTTATGTATTTATTTACAGTAATTGTAATACGATATAAGTAAGTGAAAAAAAATTGTAATACATTAGAAGGGATAAAGCTTTTCCGCAATTAAAACTCATTGATATCTTAAATGGGAATGCTGATAAGAATTATTTACGGAGATATACCGGGTGTCCGAAAAGTATGGATACACTTTCAAAAATGAATTAGAAATAAACAAACAAAGATTTTCACTTACGGTTTTTTGTGTTCAATAAAGAAAAGAATAAAGTTTCTGTTTAATGAAATGTAAACTAGATGGCGCTACATCCACGTTTTGCAACACTCTGCATGCCGTACTGGAGGAAGCAAGAGACAACTCTAAAGTAAACGTGTGATTATTGCACGATCGAATTATTGGGCCTATTTTCTTTTCCGAAGAAACTGTCCGCTCTGACAATTACCTTGATATGCTTGAAATTTTCGCATTTCCTCAAGTAGAGGACAAACAACTCAATATCATTTTCTAGCAGGATGGGGCACCACCACAGTGGAGTTTGGAAGGGCGAAAGATTTTAGACGAAAGGTTATCCAGACGATGGATGGGAAGAGGAGGTCCAATACCGTGGCCACCTAGATCTGCAGACATAACACCTTTGGGCTTCTTCTTATGGGGATACGTGAAAAACATTGTTTACCAATCTCCAATTTCTGACACTGATGAACTTAAAAGTTGAATTACAGCGGCCATTCAGAGTGTTGATCCTGGAATGCTTCATAGAACGGCGAGAAATCTCGTATAGACTCGGTGTGTTGCGCGCGACTAATGATGCGCACATTGAAATCGTTGTATAAAGCAATCGTGGAATAAAGCATTGCAAAAAAATAACGTTGATATTTTCTTTATGGAACATAAAAAACCGTAAGTGAAAAGCTTTGCTTGTTAATTTTTAATTCATTTTAGAAAGTGTAGCCATACTTTTCGGACACCCGGTATTTAAGCCTATTTCTCTTTCAATGTGTTCATTCATAACAAATCATGAGTAATATCTTTTTGCCACGTCATATGATAAATGTTGCTAAAAGTTTAATGTTATACAACAATTCAAATTCTCAGAAATAAACATGGACTTAATCAAATTATTTTTTATCTGTAATTAACTTGACCAGTTTCTCATTATGGAGTTATAATGTTGCAGGTATATATGTATATTGTACAGGGCCGCCCAGAGACTTTCCGGGGCCTGGGGCAAACTTCTGTTGGGGGCCCCAAGAAATCTGATTAATCGAATAATTTTTTTAAATTATTTTTTGGGGGGGGCCTCTTTTATCAGGAGATTATTTTGAATTTTGAAGTACGGTTCAAGTTTCAGAATTTTCTTTCGGAGAAATTTAATAAATATTTTTAAAAAAAATTTTTGGGGCCCCTCCGGCATTTGGGGGCCTGGGGAAAAGTGCCCCAGTTGCCTACCCCCCTCTGGGTGGCCCTGATATTGTAAACAAATTTCAATTTAGAACCGATTGGAGTCTGCGAAAAGCGCATGCATTTATAAGACACCGTCATTTTAACTTCCCCCTTTATCTCAAACCTTTAGCAGTTAAATTTTTATTCATTTTAAAAAGTAACATGCAAGTATTTCAATAATATATCAATATGCATCTATATATTTTTATGTTGGACAAATACGGTATTTAAAAGACAATACTAAGGAGACACATGACCTTGAAGCGACCTTGACGCGACACATGACCTTGACGAAAAAGCTATAAATATAGTCTAATTTTAACCACAAAAACTGAAATAATATTAGAAAACGAAATATTCTTTCTTTATACATATAAAGTACATATCTTTAAATATGGCGATATATAAAAATGCAAATTATAAATCTATAAATAATTTTGAAATTAGGAGTTTAGAATTTTATATGATTAACTGCTAATTTTGAGTTTGTGTGCAGCATTACTTTTAAACTATCAATAGGAAATTGATAAAACTACACTCATATTTATATTACATATTACTTTACATTTTAAAACCAGAAAAAAGTGCAATTCTAGAATACCTTTTTTATGTGGGAAAATTATGCAAATAATTGTGATCATTTTTGAAGTTTTCCAATTTTATGCTAAATTTTTATTTTAAATAATATTTATTACAATTTATTTGGTTTTGCATTACAGGTAAATATATTACAAGTGTATTCTGACCATTAATTATTTTCTGTAAGCATATCTCTCAATTTCATGACGCGCGCAGCACTTTATGATTTTTAATCACTAGTTAAACATATAACATTCTAAACTGCTAATTTGAAAATTATTTATAGATTAATAATTTCCATTTTTATATATATGACATAATTGAAGATATGTACTTTATATGTATAAAGAAAGAAAATTTCTTGTTTTAATTTTTTTTTTTACCTATGGCTTTATTTGGAAAATTAATCCATATTTACAGGCAACACAAACAGCAAAGAACTAAGCATTGAACAGATGTTTAAAGCACAACAGTAAACAAAGTCAGATAAAAGGTGTTAAAAGTTCATAGAAAGTTCATCATATCTCTAGCGTCCCAGTATAATTTGGTAAAGTTCTCACTTTTTTGGGCTTCCGGATCAAGTCCTGGGCATGTAAGTAAATGATCTGCATTCATATTGCCAGCCCTGCAGCCCTGGCATTCACTTTTGGTTAGGATGCCAATTCGGTTTAAATGTTCTGCTAGATAGTCGTAGCCTGTTTTAAGTCTGAAATGTGTCACTGCTTCTGTACGGGATTCTTGTTTTAATATTATTTGAGTTTTTGCGATTAGAATTGTACCATATTTATAGTCTTTTCGACGAGTTTCAAGGTCCTGTGCCCACTTTAGGTTTTCGAAAAAGAAAAATTTCAAGGATGTTTCCTGAACATGTCAGCAAGACCTATGAGTTGTTGTTATTGTTGTCGTGTCTATGAATAGTGCAGAAGAAAAAGTCTTAGATAGAACCAAAAGCCTGGATATCAGCAGCTGCCAGATCAGGTGCATGGGGGCTGTACAGGAATTCTTGGCGCGACAAAATAAACTTGAAAAGGACAGCCACAATGGCTGGACAGCCAAAGATATGTTCTGAAGAAAGCTGGGTTTCTGGACAATTTCTGCAGTTAATAAAGGATCTTGAGCTGTCAGGGTGAATTTTCATACTCTTAACCTTCCTACCCTGAATGGGTCGAATCGACCCATTTTCATAATTTAATTCACGATAGTTCCCATAGATTTTAATTATGACAGCTTATTTTTTGAGTATTCCTCAAATAGATAAATTTGTTTAGTTTTTAACTTTTTCAGACTTGTAGAATTGTTTTTTTAACAACAAAAAATAAAGTGACATTTTACCTGAATGGGTCTAATCGAAACATTTCAGTAATATTCACAGAAATGCACAAAAAGAATTTTATTATTTTTGGATGGTCTGTATTTCGGATAATAATTAATAGATGGCGCTACGATACTGATATACACTTATCACATTCTACTTGTTTGACGTGTTTTGCCATTTTATTTTACAATATGGCGCCTAGTAAGAGTGGTCTTACTGAAGAAGAGATCAGAAAACTTTTGCAAGAGCTCAGTGATCAATCTGAAGAAGGAAGTGATAATTATTTGAATGAAACTGATGAATTTGATCACTTATCCATCGAAGAGGATAATAAGAAAACGGATATTTCTGATACAGAAGAAGAAACTGTGCGGTCACCATCTTCCTTCGTTAGTCGTAACAAAACCGAATGGTGTAAATTCCCTCCATCTACATAAAAAAACGGTATGTACGAGCACATAATTCCAATTTATTATTATTTGATAATTTATTTTATTTATTCTTATTTATTTTACTATATTTGAAAATTTCTGACTTCTGTTCTGACTTTACAGACAACATAACATTATGAAATTAACCCCTGGTCCTACACGTTTTGCAATTCAGCGGATAACGGAACACCCCGTGTCAGCAATGAAGCTTTTCTTGACAAATAACATGATGAAATTAATTCTAGAAGAAACTAACCGAGAAACGAAGAGAGTGCGTTCAGAACAGAGTAAAACTTACACATTGATTTCTGCTGAGGAACTTGAAGCTTTTATAGGTAAAAAAATCTGAAACTTTTTTCCCAAAAATTTATTTATAAATTGAAATAAAATGTAAATAATTGCATGATTTGAAACTCATTTAATTTTTGAGTTATTTTCATTCATTTTTTAACAGGTTTGCTAATTTTGGCTGGAGTTCATAGGTCAGCAGGAAAATCTCTGAAAGAGTTATGGAGTGAACAAGATGGTCGGGACATTTTTCGTGCAACTATGTCTCTGCAAAGTTTTGAAATTATTAGACAATTTCTGAGATTTGATGACAAAGAAATTAGAGCAAATTGACGTCGTGTATATAAGCTAGCTGCAATAAGATCAATATTTGACATGTTTATTTTACAGTTGCCAAAAATGTTCGTTCCTTACGAAAATGTAACAATTAACGAACAGCTTCTGCCTTTCCGTGGTAAATGTCCATTTCGACAATATTTACCATCAAAGCCAAGAGGAAAATACGGAATTAAATTGGGGTTGATGCCTGATGTTAAAACAGCATATGTTTGCACTGCTGAAACCTATACTAGAAAGCCTTCTGATGGTGAGAGAGACAAAAATCAAGGAAGAAATGTTGTATTACGCCTAGCAAATTCGATTGAGCAAATTCGATTTCTTCACAGATTATATCCTTGCTAAAGAATTTTTGAAAAAAAAAATTAACTACCGTTGGAACCCTCAGAAAAAAACAAGCCATTTATTCCGTCTGAATTTCAATAATCACGTGATAGAGAAACATTTTCCTCATTATTTGGTTTTCAACCGGATATGACTCTTGTTTCATATGTGCCGAACAGAAATAAATCGGTAATCCTCCTTTCAACTATGCACCATGAGGCCAAAGGTTCACACTAGAAAGAAAAGAAACCAGAAATATGTGTATGTTATAATGAAACTAAAGGTGGAGTAGATACTACTGATAAATTAGCTGCCACGTATACATGTAAAAGGGGAACTAGGAGATGACCTGTGTGTTTATTTTACGTTATAATTGACCTTGCTGCAATAAATGCATTTGTTGTTTTTATGCATGCAAATCCTTCTTACAATCATAACAAATTATACAAAAGGCCCCTTTTTCTTAAGGAACTTCATAATCAGCTGACCGAACCTTACAGAAATGTTAGGATGAAAAAAAAAATATTTCCATTATAATAAAGAAGAAATTGGCAATTGCAGCAGGTGAAAAACCAGAAAAGAGCAGTACATTGAAACGAGGAAGATGCAAATAATGCGGTCCAAAGAGATCGAAAAACGCAAACGAGGTGTGCTTCATGCTTAAGTTTTTTTTGCCAAGACCACGTTAATGTTGACTGTAAATCGTGTTTGTCTTAAAAAAATGTATCAAGAAAAATGTAAGTGAAACATAGTATATTTGTAAAATTTCTATTATTTCCCAATATTTTAAACCCTTAACAACGCTCATACAAACAAGAGGTTGAAACGGACGGGGGGAGGGGGCGGCAAAAATGAAGGGGGGGATTATAAAAGATATAAAATGTGTTGTTTCTATTAATAAACACAAAATATATAAAATAAAGCTATATAAAAGTATTTGTTATGACCTAGAATAAATATAAACCAAACTGGGTCGAATCGACCCATACAGGCAAAACGTAACTTTTTTTCAACAGGGTAGGAACGTTAAAGTGATTGGTCCTTAGACTAGCTATTGTAGAAGCAATTGTTTCGAGGCAGTTTAGTCCTTAAAACTGCTGGTTACCTTAGGGGCTGGTTGGATAATAGAGCTATGAGTTTAACTCCAAATATGTAGAGTTGTCACTTGTACATATTCAATAAGCAAAACGTGGATTTCTAATCCAAAAGTATTTCTCCTAGGAATGCAACATAGTAATTTTGGTGGGTGTCCTAAATATCGCCCCTGTGCCTAATATCGCCTACTCTTGTTTCCAAAGTATGATTCGCGCTATATATGAGAAAATGTAGTAACTTCTTAGTTCTGGGTTTGTACTAACAGCGGAACTAGCGACAACTCTCTTATCACTGACAACAGAAACTATATGGCACCTGAAGTGGTTTTCGCTGTTATCTTCGTATATTTAAGATCCAAAGAATCAGAATCTAGTGAATGGCCAGGTAGGTGCATCCAAATTCTAATTTTGCATATACCATTTGAAAGTGCATTAAACAGAGAATTTGATAGCAACGCCTTTTAACAGGTGCTCCTAATTTCGCCTGATGGGCGGTAGTAGGAACAGAGGTAGGCGATATTAGGAACCGCTCTGGGGTTCACTGGAAATTTCAATTTTTCAAATTTAGCTACATAACATAAACTGGCGCTGGTTAATCTCAGGACACCAAAGGAAATAGTTCTTAGGGATGTTCTTTGAGTTTCCAGCCTAATAAGAAACTAAAAACTCGATGAAATTTCGAAAAAAAAAGTTAGAGTAGGCGATATTTGGGACACCTACCCTATTCTATTTACATAAATATAATTATTAATACACACTCACACATACTCGCAGTGTGCACACACAGACACACACACACACACACACACACACACACATACATATATATATATATATATATATATATATATATATATATATATATATATCATTTACTTACAGTGGTACCTGCAGTGGTACTTCCAAAAAGCGGACAGTCACGGAACCAAAAGTTTTGTCCGTTATTAGGAGGTGTCCGCTATTGAGGAGGACAACCTTTTTTATATAATAAAAAATTGCACTTCTGGTTGGCATTTGATTGAAAATTACTTCTGCAATTTTAATTTAAAAGGAAAAATTAATTAGGTGAGAAAAAAAATAACTTATTACTACTTTACCTTTTAATTGTGTCCAAATCCTTTTATCTTGCATTAAATAATTCTAAAATGCATTGTATAGGAGCTAAGTTATTTTGATTACTACTGAAAAAATATGTTAACAATGTTTGATTTCTCTTTTTTACACAGCAAAACTGTTTTTCAAGGTGAATCTTCATAGGATTTAGAATTGCTCGTCCCTCTGAATCTTCATTGTTAAGAAAGAACTATTTTTATTGTTCTCTGTGCTTCCGAACAATCTTTGATTTTGCAATGGCCGATTCCTCACCATCATCATTTTTAGAAAGAGCCAGTGCTTCAGTGGTGTCCCGATGAATGAAATTGGAAACATGCGGGTTTTTTTCCTCAATGGATAAATCGTCGTCCATCTTGACATACTCTTCAACGCTGACATTTGAATCCAAATTGGCTACTGGATCAGCAAGTTCTTTTTCGCTTTTTTCAGTAGTACTGTCAGTTGCCACTTCGCTTTTACTAAAAAACCCGCCTTCTTAAAACATTTTAGGATGCACCCAGGTTCCACCTTTTTTAGGGCTGACGTAGTCCAGGAAATTGCATCCAAAACAGATACCGATTTTACCAACACTTCGCTGGATTTGCAGGAGATTATCTGTGAAAGCACATGTCTCAGAAGCAGCTTTCTGTATCGGACTGTAAAGCTGCGGGTAATTCCCTGATCAAGTGGCTGTAGCATCGAAGTGGTGTTAGGAAGCAAGGAAACTAAATTAACAATTTTGAGCTTCAAACTATCAGGATGAGAAGTAACATTGTCCATGAACAGAATTATTTTCTCTTTTGTTTTTTCATTTTGTTGTCTAACTTCACCAACCAATCATTCAGTGATTTATTAGGGGTTTATCAGTGGTACAATTATGGCAGTGGTCATCCCCGGTTTCTTATTAACTTCTACGAAGCACCAAGTTTTCGTACATCAGTGTTCTTGAAAAATCTAGGCTTCTTAGCTTTTCCAATAACAACTGGAGTTTCGAAATCTCCCAGAATGTTGCAACACAGCAAAAGAGTGAGCCGCTCTTTTGAAATTTACCCGGCACTACATTTTTCACTCTTAAAACATAAGGTCTTGTTCGGAAGTATGCGGTAAAAGAGGCCAGTCTCCTCGGCATTGAAAATGTATCTGTCATCATATCCTTTGCCCAAAGATTGAAGTTTTTCCAATCAATCTGTTACTTCATTTGAGTTTACAGAGTTTCCTTCGCCACAAATCTGTTTAAAAGAAGTTGCGTCGTGTCCGAAATTTTTCCATCCATCCATTTGAGGCCTTAAAAGTTACTAATCTAAAATTTTCACCAAATTCTCTGGCTTTTTCTTAGAGCAAAATACTATTTACAGGAATGTTCTTTACATGAGCAGAACGGAACTATTTCATCAACACTTCGTCAATTTTGCTTGTTTCTTACGAACTTCAAATTTTCGAATTTTTATTGGAATTGAGGACCCACATTTTCCTTCTTTATCCTTCAAAAGTTCACTAATTGCGTTTTAGCAATGTTGAAACGTTCGGCAAGGCTACGAACGCTCAGCTTTTCCTTTTCAGCAATTTCCAAAACGTCAATTTTTTCTTTCAAATTCAATCTATTCCTTTTCGCCTCATTTTAGCACGATCTGAATCAGTTTGCACTGACGCACTAAATTGAATAGCCAAGTAATGTTTTAGCCCAAAACAGGTTTAGCGCATCTAAATTCCAAGAAACGTGGGGAGTTTTCGGAGAATAGGAAGAAAGAAAGGGTGAGGGGGGGGGGCAGAAGAATGCCATAGTGCACATTTTAAGGTCGAATTCCATTATGTCAAGCACGAAAGGGAAGTGTCGGGAAAAGTTCGTTGTAAAGAGGCATAAGCATATATTTTTAGCTTGCTTGTTAGAATAATTTTGAAATTTTTGCCAAAATAATTGAAATCTTTTCAAAAAATCCTGTCTAGAGGGAATTGTGCTATATAAAAGGACTAGGACTCGTAAAAATGTCCGTTAATTAGAGGTGTCCGGTAAGGGAGATACCACTGTATATATATTTTACATAAAGGGAAAACTAAAATATTCATTTTCGAAATTCCTCACCGTTTTTCTTGAATCCATCTTCATGCTTTCTAGCAGCAACAGAGTTAGCAATTACACGTGACTGTTAAAAATTTTTAAAAAGTATTTATTACATTGATAATCTCTGGTTGAATAAATGGTAACGTTAGATAAATCATGGTAGACACGAAATAATCATAAAAGTATAGCGAAGAGAAAACTTAAGGAAAAAGTTTTTTACTTTTCTGTACAAGTAACTTCGTTTGAGAAATGTATGTGTTACTTCTGAGGTTATGATTTTCTTTCGTTTTTACATGAAAATATTTTTCAGTATGATACAACGATCCATAACAAATTTCATCAATACAATTTATTTTATATCTTTCAAGACATCGTAGAAAGACACTCCATTTTTAGATAACTGAAAAAGAGAGAAAACAGATATTGCATTGCAGAGATACTCAAACCAAATACATAAAGATTTATTTATATATTAGTATAATGCCTATTTTCTGCTCTCAGGCGTTCCGATGAATAGGCAACTTGTGAGCATCTATGGAGCAGCTGAGCCCGGACGTTTGACCTTGGAGATATTTTGAGATCGGAAGAAAAGGAGTTAAGGTAGAGAAATTTCATCAGTTATCCTCGTCCAGTGCGGGAATGAAAATCTTCTGAGGATGAATCTACTTTTATGTCATTTTTATTATATGAGAGAAAAGTAATTCAGCTTAATTTAAAACTTATAGTCTCATCTCGTGACCTATTAAAGGACTTATTCGTATGTTATAGACTGAAAATATATATTGTAATTATTTTCTGAATACGTAAAATGTATATTTACTGCCTACTTGACTAGATTCACTACTCACACGTCATGAAATTACTCAGTGTGAAACAAAATTTGTGTTTGACTATAAAGATGAAAAAAAACGCTGATCGAGGTATTTTACAACGTTTAACGCATTTGAAATATACCACAAGCAGAACTGATTTCATATTTATCTACTTTATATACATATAGTTGTTTCTGTTCGTTGAAAATATGTTATTGTTGTTTGTTGATGCAAGTCACTACTTCATAAAGACATTCGAACTTTATTTGTAAGAATCGCTGATTGCTTTCTTTGGGGGCACCGCTTAGGTAAACCAACAATACCTCCCCCCCCCCAACCTAGTGCTACCTTAATTTTGGCCGAGCACCCCTAGGGGTGACTTCTGGGAGGATCGAACCTTTTCCCACCTTCTCTGACCTCTTATAAGTACTTTCTAGGCTACGAATTTAACATTTCCTTATCCTGCATACAAGTCCCTCATAAAAGTACTTTCTAGGCTAAAAATTTAACATTTCCGTATCCTGCATAGATACGTCGGGATTCGTGTCTAGGCGGCGATCTCGATGAAGCATAGTATTTGGAACTAAAATAATTACTTTCAATACAATTTGAATGGCGAATATTTTTTGTTCAAATACAATAAAATAAATATAAATATAATTACATTGTAAATATAAGTCTAAGATTATTAATAAATATAGGTATATTAATAAGTCTAACACTATTAACCCTTTCGCGACGGCAGTTCCGATCACGCGCTTTCCTCTGAGGCCGGAAGTTTTTCTCGTGAGCGTACCCTCCAGGCCGGCGGACTTTTAAGAGCTAAGCCTAAAGTTACGAAAAATTCCGAAATAGTAACATTTACAAACAAATCTATTTATTTAAGCTATATATGGGTTACTTACACATTCTTTTATTATTTTTCCACTAAAAAATTTTTGTTATACAGTTTAAAATATTTTTCGCTGGGACATAATGTCGAAATCCTACTCTCCCTTTCCACAGTAAGATACTTTCATCAACTGATATATTCCTATCAGGAATATATCCAGAATATGTCAATAATATATCAAGAACTCTGAAAGTTTTGAATGATTAAATCTAAAAAAGGTTTAATTTTTTCAATCTTTTTGGCATTAGTAGAAGTGAAATGCAAGTATCGAAGAATTTCGATGCGTTGGTCCCGACTCATAACCTTACTGAAAAAAGGTTTTGCAATCATTGGATTCGTTGAGTAGTACATCTTAATTTTTGGTTTTTTAACGATACCCATTAAAATTGTCAAAGCAAATTAAACAAACATTTCTTCTTTAGTTACAGGCAAAAATACTTCGAGGATAAACTCTGTTCACTTTCCGGATTTAAGAACCTCTCATACGCATTAATTTGGTTAGTATAATATAATACGCATTAATTTAGTTATTAAATCCATTACAGTTTCATCAAAAAAACATCTGAAATAATACAATTCATTTGATACAGCATCATCGACTTTTATTCCGCATGCCGCTGTGAATGTTAGTAGAGTTAAATCCCTTACGGGAGAAGACCACAAAGAAGTACCGTCCCGCGATATACTCAGAATAGAAATGTCTGATATATCTTCATAATCACTCTGATCTCCGTGTTCCAAATAAACAGATTCACCCGACGAGATTTTTGTATCACTGTCACTACTTTCATTTTCAGACACATTTCTTATCAATTCAGAAATTTCGTCTTCTGTTAAATATTTTCTCCTTTTCTCCATATTAAATCATCAAAGGAAAGGAATCTCACTGCAACAGAATCTGATTCTGACTCAAAACCCATATACCCAATGCTACAATCCCACCGCAAAAGAAAAATAAGCAAAGATATCTCGTAAACAAAGACCACGTGCAAAGTTAAAATGCCCTACCCGCTGACAGCCAAACGCAATACATCCATTTCTCCGTTTGTTTACATAAAACGATAGACCGCATGTGATTCATACTAGTCTTGTTTTCGAATAGAAGGTCCCAACTACGTGTACTCCAAATTTCATAGACATGCGGTGCCATCTTGTGCCCCAAAAATTAACTAATAAAACGTTCCGAACTACTGACACGTATAGGTGACGATCGGCCAGAAACGCGGATAGCTGCTGTCACGTATAGGTGACGATCGGCCAGAAACGCGGATAGCTGCTGTCACGTATACGTGACGTTCGCCGCGAAAGGGTTAATAAATATAAGACTATTAACAAATATAAGTCTAATTACATTGCGAATTACAATAAATAAATCTTTTTACATAACAATATGATAATATTCATTAATAAGGAATATCTCTAAAAAATCAATAAAATGCTTTATAGACATTGCACATAGTTAATCTTTCTAATTAAGTTGACTTTATAAATCTTTAAGCGCTAATTACAGAAGCGAAGTGATTAAATCACAGACATTTTCTCCTTCTTATCCAAACTTTTTTTTGAAGTATGCTTAAAAAATATATTTAAACATCCTTGTACTAAAATTCTTACTTAAAGAAAAAACTTGATCCTTTACTTGATCAGAATATGTTGGTCCTGTCTATGTTATGCAAATACGTTTTTTTCTGTTAAAATGGAGTGCGCTGAATTTAAATCTCCAGGCTTCAGAGGTAGAGAATTATGCTTATTAGAGGTTTGAAGGTTATTATGAAGAATATATTTTGTTCCTCTATTTCGTTTTTATTACTCTCAACTTGAACATTGTATTTTTTACTTAAAATTAATCTCATTGGCGTCCTACATAAATTTTTGCATCATTATATTTCTTCATACAATAATTAAATATTTATATAAATATAGTTTTATTATATATTACTCTAATTTGATAATAATTTGAACTTTAAATTCAATACTTACTTATTTGTATTGTATTGTGCTACCCAACTTCCCCTTATTTTTATTAATATATACGTTATTGCTATACTTTCCTAACACGAATTAAGTGAATGAAAACATTTAAATTAGTATAATTTTCCAAATATTACGATATTGGTTGATAAATTGGCAAAGTCGTATTCAGTTGTGTGTTTATGTTCATGGTGCATAGCACGAGCTAGCTGCAGGATGTCAGAAGCTTTAACAAAAGGATTTCCCCTCTAAGGATATGCCTTAAAAAGGAGCAGAATTCTGCATTCATATATCTGGGAGTGGTTCATTGATGAATTTCCACAGGTTACATATAAAACCTGTCGAAATTCATCAATGAAGCCAGTGACAGAAATGTGATCAAAGTAACAAGTGTGGGAGTGAAGGAGGAAATACTGGAATAGCGAAAGCTCTGTGACTGATTTTCCCCCGGTGATGCAAGTTCAGTAAGTGCCCCCTGATTATGACAGATATTAAGCTCAAGGGGATTGTAAATCATAGGACCATCACATTGAATACTGTATTTTTCCATTTTCCTGGGTTCGTTAGGGTTGTATAAAATCTCTTTAGAAACTGCACACAAAATAAAATTTATTATTCTGTAAATTCTTCAGGCGCATACAGAAATTCAAACAGAAAACAAGTAGCTAATGTCTTCTATACAGCAGTAAACTTTAAAAACACAAGTCAGGGTACCAGAGTCTTCAATACAATAAACGCCTAACGCACTATCAACACATTCAGTTCTCAGTGGAAATTGAACTGAGTTCCAATGACAATATCAGGTATATTTATAGAATTCCAAAGCGTACTCTATCGGTCAGCCAGCTAGATATCTCCAGAAGCTTCTAGGAATGTCTAGACGGCAAGTTGGCGATCATTTGGTGCCATATTGCCAAATGTGGCAAAGTATCGTCAAATTTGGCTACCGAAATAAATCATGAAATCTATCGCCAATTTGGTGATATGTCTCATATTTGGCTAGATTACCATAGACTCGTAAAATTCGTAACATTGTCAAACTATTTTAAGATATAAGTCACGGTTAAGAAGCACTACATCTAGCACGAAGTTCCAAAACTGGATGTATAAAGAGTGCCAGGACAGTTGATCCATTGCCTGAAACTAAAGCGCTCTGATAACTGTAAACAATTTTCACAGCACTCTGAATGACAAAGTACAGTTCTTTTAGGAAAATTCGTTTCATAATACAACAAGTAAGCGAGAAACTAGCGGCATCAGCCCTCATTACCCAAACCAAAAAGGTTCTACACATCTACACAAAGTCATTTCCTCGGATCCATGTATTTTGGAGTGTAAATAAAACTCCAATATGAATATTTATTTTGGAGTACTACATGCCCCTAGAAACGATGTTAGACTGATTTCTAATAAACATGTATTCAAATGATTTCAATTTTGTCCCTATATCATTTGCGAGTGAAATAAAGTCAAAATACTTTTGCATTGTTTGTGCTACAGATTAGATCCTCATAAATAGAATTGCATATACTTTATACTCAGCGGTTGCCGTTAGCCCCGTTTAAACATGCAAAGAAAGCCTTATACAGAATGATAGTGGCTTTTAAGGTTACCAAAGGTATGTTTTCGGATGGAATCTGCAGATTTTCTGAGCCCTTAGAAATTCTATTCAACGCAATACAGACCATGTTAAAAAAATTTACAGTCGTCTTCTCATATTTTCTGAATAGAATATTTCTGAAAAATATGTCTTTCATTTCTCCTTCTAAATTGTTCACGGACTTATTTTTGAAATCTACTTTCTCTTTCCTTGCAATTAATAGAAGAACATTTAGATTCAATCACAGCGGTATACTTTTGAAACATTTTGCTAAATTTCACTAGATTTGAAGAAGTATATTCAGAAGTTCATTCTGTGAAGCCACATTCAGACAAGATGAGAAGTAATACGTTAACATTATTGTGCCTGTCCTTTCGGAGGAGTTTCAAGTAATATTTGTCTCATTTTCAACAAATTTCTCTTTTTTTTTTAACTTGTTGCACATATAAGCTCTTAATTGTGCAGAAAAATGTAACATTCGTAGATAGAGTAAAATAAAATATACTTTTTACGAGCTTTTATGTCAGAAAATATATCGAGAAGTATTCATAAAGGAAATTTTAAGACATTAAGCTCCAACACAAGGAATTAATAAAAGTACATGCATGCAAACTTTGTCACTTACAAAGTCTACCCCAAAATATCATTTGTAGCCATATTTTCATAAAACAAATATAAAAATCTAAATTTATTTTTTGCAATGTCACAAGAAGGGGTTACTAGGCATTATCGTGACCCATTAAAAACAAACTTTTACACAGCCTTAAAATTCGATACCACGTGACAATATCACGTGATCCTGAAACTCTGTAATAGTAGATAAATAAAGGTCAGTTTAACGCCATATATATTTAATTCTATCTGTTGGCTTTTAGCACCAGACTCTTTTGATGAACGTTTGCATGAACGTTTGTAGCCGTTGGGAATCTGCTTTAAGTAGTAGGTCCCTTCTTAATTATTCCTCATGCAGCAAAATAATCTATCTGTTGTCACCACAGAGAAGTCTGCCTGTATTATATAAAGTTGGTGATTGATTAGAAAATTAATAGCTTTTAATTTCGTGTGACATAGAAATAAAACACAGTTTCCGTTATGAATGCATGATATACTGGAACAGAATGCATCTTTTACAAGTATAGAAAGAGAGATACATGCATGCAGATTCCATAAACATTAGTGAGTTATATTAATGAACATCAAAAATGGTTAAGTTCTGTCCCGTTTAACTCACGCTATCGCTTTTACGTAATACATTGCTACGTGAATAATTTTGAGTCATTAACAAATTTAAAAATTTAAAATCTTGTAAAAAAATCTACAAAATTGAATAGAAGAAAAATCATTTGAAACCGCATATTACATTTCATAACAAATAATTACAAGTTATAGTTTACAAAAAAGAAATCTGAAAGAATGTAACTCTCTATGCTGTGAAACCAACAACTCATATCTTTCAGTGTTCTTTTATTACAGAATATAAACCTTTCTTTACTGACATGTAACAGAGTAAAATTTTTTTCACAAATCAGAATTGGAAAGTGATTATTATGTTCTTTACAAATACTATTATAATAAATTCATTTTCAAACAATTTTAGAAGATTTTAAATTTTTTGTGGAAAAAGGAAGCAAAGAAGAGGGACATACGCTGTACTTATTATTCAAAATTTACTTTGTAGTCACCTTTTCTCTTTATATTACGATTGATGATTATCACTACGGACATATTGCGCCACCTTTTGAACATTAGTTGAAATAGACATGTACGTATATTCGTATTGCTTTGAAAAAAATCTCAGGCTTAATAATACAGTTTATAATATAAGAAATGGAATGATAGATGAGTGAGATATCAATATTCACCAAGCAAAATTAATTTCTCTATAAATTTAAGCTTTTATTTTTGTGAAAGGCAATTACTGAAGCATAGGTTAGAGTAAAAAAATGTCTAATGAAATATAAGATAAACCATAATTTCAGTATTTTTGTACCTAGGCGACAAGATTTCAGACTTACAATTTAAAGCAACAAAAGCTTTTAATGGTTTCATAGAAATTAAGCTTAGATGCTGTTGTTTTATTTCAAAACCTCATTAAAGAAGATGAAAGAGTCTTTGCACCGTTTTTAAATCTACAAATGTTAAGTTCTAATTAGTGCATTATAACTGCATGTCGCAGTGTTACTTTTCAAGTATAATCTTAAAACTTTCGGGAACATATTTTTTGTGGTCTAATATGAAACAAATTATTTTTAAAGTCATTTATTTTTCAGTAATGTAAAATACATTATTTTAGCTCTCTAGAAATAATGTTGAAATAAGTTTTTCGAAATAAATAAATGTTAGAAATTGTAAATGTCAGTTTTTTATATGTATTCTAATTTTTCAAAACCTCCTGCAGCAAATCACCATTGTTTAAGCTTATATTTTTTAATATCCATATTATTGCACAGCAAGTTCATCGTAGTTCAAGGTATAAACCTAATATTGAAATTTCAAAACTAAATTTTTATCAAATGAAAATATTTAATTAAAGTTAAAAGCTAACTCTTAATAAAATAAAGTTTTTATATTTTGATGGAAAGGGTATGATGCATAATATTATCCATCTATAAGATTCATGCCATATTTGCAGTTTGTAATCGTAATGATACTTATTCCTATATTTATTTTAAAGGGGGGTATTATAAATGTCCCCTTCCAAGCATTTTTTACTCAATTTCTGGGTGTTAAGGTTCTTAGTTTGAAGTGAAATGAACTTCCTCAGACGAAATATCAGAATGCATCCTTAACAGTAAGAAACTTTTGGTCTCAACTTTATATTTATTATAAAGGTTTGAAACGCTATTAACGAAGAAAATGTGGGAAATTAACAAGTCCACAACTCTTTCCGGGTTTCTTTAAAATGCAAACGGAAGGAAAAAGCCGAGCCGATGGAAAAACTTAAAGTTATGCAATTTAAGTTTTATTGAGAAATATTACAAGATTTGGATATGCTCTTTTAGAAATTTCCTATTTGAATATCACTTGTTTATTTTATATTATTTTTATAATTTTTACGATAATGACAAAATATTTTAAACGAGTATCCTCTGTCTATTACTTTTTTCTTTCTATTTTTCTACTGCATCTTAAACTTGAGTACTCTTTTTTATAGATTATAGTAACTTTAAAGCTGTGTTACTTTTTAGTGGAGCTTCTTATACACTCATGGACAAAAAAATTAGCGCACCAAGAAATAATTGCGGGATCGTAACGAAACTTGCAATGAAGGTACATGTCGGGGAGATATGCAAATGATTAGAAATGCAGCGTGATTGCGCATTACCTATAGCCGATAGAGGGCGTTGAACATCGTACTCTGTGGAGTATAAAACAGGTAACCAAAGCTTGTTTGAGTGTGCTGAATCATTTACAAAGGAAGAGCTGAGATAGACATGCCATTACGCCGTGTTCGAAGACAATATAAGCAGTTGTCGCAGTTTGAGAGGGGGAGAATCGTCGGCATGATGGAAGCTGGGTGGTCAGCTAGGCGAGTAGCTCGTCAATTAGGCTGCTCTGATTGTGTTGTGAGGGGGTGTTGGGACCAGTGGACCCGAGAGATGTCATGTACACGAAGACCAGGCTCAGGACGCCCTCGACAGACCAGTCGTCGAGAAGACCGCCACATCATAAGAAATGCACGCGTACAGCCAACTGCTTCATCGGCCGCCATCCATGCACAGGTAGCACATTCACTAGGGGCCTCTGTGTCTTCTCGAACCATACGAAGGCGCCTGGCTTAAGGACAGTTGGTATCGTGGCGCCCATTACGTGTGCTGCCCTTGACGCCCACCTATCTATGCCTCCGTTTGGAGTTTTGCCGCGCACGAGGAAACTGGACTGCAGCGGAATGGAACCAGGTCGTCTTTAGCGACGAATCCAGATTCAATCTCGGCAGTGATGACAATCGTGTTCGTGTGTGGAGAGCCCGCGGTGAACGTGTCAATCCTGCCTTTGCTGTACAGCGACACTTCGCTCCCACAGCTGGTGTGATGGTATGGGGTGCCATTGCCTACAATACACGGTCACCCCTAGTATTGTTCCGTGGCACCATGACAGCCCAGCGGTATGTTCATGAAATCCTGCAACCACATGTGTTGCCACTCAAGCAACGGCTCCCAGGTGCCATTTTCCAACAAGACAATGCTCGGCCTCATACTGAAAGGGTGTCACAAGACTGTCTCCGCACTGTTACTACCCTTCCTTGGCCTGCTCGATCCCCAGATTTGTCTCCAATCGAGCATATCTGGGATCATTTGGGACGACGAGTTGGGCATCCCACGAGTTTGAACGAACTAGAGCCAAGGTTACAGCAAATATGGAACGAAATGTCTCAAGACATCATACAGAACTTGTATGACTCAATGCCCGATCGTATCGCATCGTGCATTCGCGCTAGAGGGGGTCCAACGGAGTATTAACTGCTCCGTACTTTTGCCTTTTTCTCTGAAATAAATTATCCTTTTTCTTTGATTTTCTTATCATTTACTTATATCAAAGTAATCATTACGTATGTAAAATTTCGTTTCATTTTGACGACTCCTTCTTGGTGCGCTAATTTTTTTGTCCATGAGTGTATAAATAAACATATAAAATCATATGAAAAAAGAGATGCAACAAAATATGACCATATTTTTTTTATTAAAGAAGCCGGTGTAGGAAATGCAACTAATATATTCTATATTCTTGTTTAATATCAAGCAAAAATATTATTTTAATTTTAAGGCTTAATCTATTTTTTGTCGTATAACTTTTCTATGTGAACATGAGACCATTAACGAACGGCAAAAACAGTCAGATAAAAAAATGCATTAATTGTTTCATATTTGTTGTATCACGCTGTTATTAATCGATACTGAAGCTCCTATTGACTAGCATAAATCTCCAGCATTGGACAAATGAATTTCTGATCGTTAAACAAATTCTCATAACATGGCTAATATCACTTTGCTTCCTGAAATATAACACTATCAGAAACTTCATTCTGCCAACTTAATTCATGCATCTAAAGAATACGTGACTAATTTAACATAATTTATTTTATATACGATTCTTATAACATAAAAAAGATATAAATTTATGCTTTTTCCTATTCCTTAAGCATTTTTAATGCATGTATATAAACTGCTTGATGGGAATTAAAATTGCCTTTACTCCAGATGACTACTAATGAATATAGCATTCTCGTTGACGATTCAAATGTATCTTTTACGCTTAAAGTGAAAATTGTCAATTGCCAGACTGAATTAGCATATATGCATCTTGCATATTCAAGAGACAAGTAAAATAATTGTAGAAAGAAAGAGAAAAAAAACTCCCGATTAAAAAATTTATTGTAAGGATTTGTTTTTAAAACCGGTTTTATAATTAATATATATATATATATATATATATATATATATATATATATATATATATATATATATATATATATATATATATATATATATATATATATATATATATATATATATATATATATATATATATATATATAAAGGAATCATTTATAAAATAAGTAAGAAGAATTTGACTAATGGAACGATGCACAAAAATGGACAGAAGGGGGTTGTGACCCCTCTTCCCTGGTTGAACATGATTTCTTGCCAAGGCGAACACTCCCAGTGGACCAGGGCATCGAGAGACCTATGACTCGATAAAAGAGTTTATCTAAATAAACTGCAGAAAAAGAGATGTAAATAAGAATAAATTTTATTACCTAAAAATTTTAATGCCTAATTATAACTATAAAATATATAAAAATACAATACCACTTAACTATACCACAAGAACAACCGAGTCATTATGTATGTACACAAATCTACCAATTCTATTACGCCCATAATTTTTGCATACAGTCATTCACGCAGTGAGTGACTGTTGATGTTTTTAAGGAACTCATCCCTTAAAAACATCGATGTTTTTAATTCGTTGTTTTTAAGGAACTCATCCCGAGTTATATTTAAAAATTTACACACGTTTTTCATCGTGAAGAAGTATGGATATTGATAATCAAATGATGACTTTATATACTCGAAGATATTATATTTTTTTATCTCGTTATCACTATAAATTTTCACATCGTTTTATATGGTTTAAAATTAGGACTTTGGCTTGCGATACCAGAGTATGTAGGTTCGAGTCCCCTCTCTTCACATGCTAGTTTGCAATCTTTAAACTGTAGGTCCTGGTCTAATTGTCCCTGGAGAAGCAGAAAATGATCGTACTACTCCAAACCGAACCCGGCCGTATGAATTTTATGTCTTTTAAGTTAAGGTCTGAGATTCCATGCGTCAAAGACTAAACCATGCTTAAATGCTCGTTACAAAACATGTGTTATATCAAACCTGGTTTTAGGAAACTGTATAAGATAACCGGTTTCGAAAACCTGTATATTTTCAAACAGTTTGAACCCTATGTAGGAGCGTAGATCTGACATAAGTAGGATAATCCCTTGCTAATTATTTTATTTTATTTTTTACATTCCGTAGTGTTATATCATTTACGACATCCACACTAAAATTTATTCGACTCGTGTCTTATTTTAGCATACCACATTCAACTCTCCTTACTTTACCGTCTAATGAAACTTTCTGTTAACTATACCCCTAATTAACAGAGAGAAACAAGGTGATTAAGTACGGGTATTTCCTGGCAGACATAACTTACATTTAAAACAATGGGTTCTTGAACAATAATTCTGTAATGATAGTGAACAGACTATTTACGTGTAATATATTTCCCGGTGAAAGTTAACCAGTATCCCTGTAACATCGTTTGGTTTCATTGCATCAAGGGACTGTGTCTGGTGTCCCTCAAGGATACAATACGATAGAAGAGTTAAGCATTAATATTTTCTAAACACGCAAGGCAGTAACAATCCGATATCCTGAAACCAAATTACTGAAGATTTACAATGCCTCTTTCTCGAAGCCTGAAACATTAAATGCATGAATGCAGATTTTTTTTCGAAAAATCGTAACAAATGATAATTTTTTTAAGTTATTTGATTGACAAGTATTTTATCTAAAAACAATACAGGGGCAACATTAGCTAACAATGGGTGTAAATTGCGAGAAAATGATAAAATTATTTTGTGAGTTAAAAAAGACCGATAAATTAATATATTCCGAATTCATGGCTAATTTATTCCTCTGGTAAATGTTGCTGTTGAGACATATGCTCCCCTGGTCAGAATATTTCAGAACAAGTCCATTAATGGCTGTGGACAGAAGAATGCAGATCCCGTTTTTAATGGCGCATTATTAGTCGGAATCCCATTTAACCAGGTCCACCATACTTTTTAGCGAGTATCACTGTTAACGATATCTGGAGGGATCATACCCATATTCCACCCACATACCACATGGAAGGGTATACGGCTGTAACGTGTCCATACGCGCCGTAGACCCGAAACTATTCATTTGAGCTTGTCAGAATTTGAACTGAGCCGTCCGAGGTCGAACGTGCTATCATTAGACTTCTTCCGACTTCTTCATATTCCACTGGTAAGTGACAAAGGCCATAGAATTCATCTTCGTATATAATATTTAAGATTTTTAAAACAAAGGAGGACATTAAAGATTTTTAAAAAATAAATATTTTTAAAGCACTTTCATAATTGTTCTCAATCGGTTATTTAATTCATAAAAATGTATTCTATTTAAATTCTGGATATTAAAACCTTGCGACATGTTTTCCAGAATCCATGTACAAATACTTTAATTTTGTATTTTATGAAAAGACGAAGAAAATGAACCAAATTAACATTGCATTTTTTTTTTACTTACGTTCCCTGATTGAGATTTTTTAAGCACTTGTTTTTCGTACACGAAGAGAATGACAAAACTTCAACGTTAATTAACAAAGTTCAGCGTTGTTTTAAATTTTTAATGAAATTGGATAATCTGGATTTGAAATAATTCGATTTTTGTCATTCCCCTTCGATTTCCAACGAATCTAATTTGATTCTATTAGTATTTTCAGTGTTCTTAGCAGCCAAAATAATTCTGGTCAAAAAGCAGTGATTATGAATTTAAATTAATTGAAAACCCACAAAAATCTGGCTACTAGTTTAATATCGAAGGTAATATGAGTCGATCAGATGATGCACTCAATTTTGAAAAATGCGATACAGGACATATTTCCCTTTAAAATACGATTTCAGAACTCCGTATATTCGTGAAAGTTTTATAATATTTTTTATTCATTAATGGTGTTTTTAATTGAATCTCAAAATGCAATTAAGTGGTATTTTTTCAGGATTGTTTTGATGCATGCTCGTGAAATGGTGATGTTAATGGACCCTAGCACTTTTTTTCTATTTCTATTTCATTCATAAAGGAATAACTGATTAAGATTGTGCAAAACAGTTAAAGAGAATGATAGCAGCGTATGAACGAAACGATCGATTTCCTCCCTTCAAGCATATATAAAATGGATATTTATTTTTTTTTTTGGCCAACCAGTTGTAAATTGGTTGGATTTTATCATAGAAAGTGCCTCCGGGTCCATTGTATCCGGGTTGTGCGGTGACAGTTACGTATGCATCACATGATTCTATGCGCGTAATACTCTATGTGTTTAATAAATATCAGTTTAATATCGACAGGGACGGGGAAAGAGTAGTTTTCATTTTCATACACGGTTTTATTAGTTGAATGCGCTCCTTCTATGGGACTGTCTAGTGTTTGGAAAGGGTATAGGTAAGTGGCTAAAGTGCTAATATAGTTTTGAATTAGGCTGTTCATACATTGCGTTAAAGCAAAGATGTTGTTCTTTGTTAGAAAAGAGAATTTTGGAATTGCGATATTGATATAAAATTTGAAACGAAGCCTGTTTTTTACAGTTACATATAAATAAATAATTATATATATATATATATATATATATATATATATATATATATATATTGTATATAATAACGTTCTACCTTTATTAATTAACGTATATTCTAAATTTTCCCTTTAACGTTTCAATAAAATATAGACCCCTATTTCAAATTATGACCTAAGGATAAGCGAATCAACTAGTTAAATTATCCCTTAACCCACGCGCTCTAAACAGTGTTTTCAAAGCATGATTAAACATCGCGAATTTTTCTCGCGCCCTCCGAAAGATCATTCGACTTCTGACGCACGATGTCAGATGATCACCGATAACCAATTAGACGTTTTTGGCCCCCTGGTGTAGAAGGTCATGAACACTTTGTATAAGCGAGAGTAAGGAATCTCCTCGGCTTTTTTCGTGACAGTCCTCGTATATTGGTGTTGTCCCATGCATGTTTTTTGTCATCTCCGCACTCTTCTTGTTGTGTTGCTCTATCACCACGCGCTGTTGGCCGCGTCTTTTCTCTGTCCATCAAGATGTAACATAGCTAAATACTCCGGCAGGCCCAGAATTTACAGGTACTTTTATGCATGCTGTAACCTACTTCAAAACGCCGCCATTGTGTATCCAGAATAATGACAGTTCTAATAATCTATGGAGATTCCTTTCGACACGAATACAGAACGAATGTCTACAGTACCGGGATATTAATATGTTTTGCACTTGATATTTTTATGACTAAATTTTAAGTCGCACTCTATGAGACCGTGTGTAAATATGCTAAAATGTGTCAGTTACGCAGAATGCGTTATCTCAGGTTGACTTTTAGGGAAGGGAATAAGAAATTTAGGTTTGTATATAAAAAAAATTAATTACACATTTTAACATTTTAAAAAATGTTAAAATATTGACATTAAAAGTCACACATTGTTAGGTTAACATTCTTCGTGCAAAGAAAGCTTTAGTTTAAGAGACTTAACCATATCATCAAAATCTAGAAGCTTTTCTTTTCATCTCACGGCGGATGCCTATAAGTATGTGGAATACTTTATTTTTTTTTATCTTATCAGATATTTTTTTGTTTTTTTTCGCGTTGCATGTAATACTGTTCACGTAAAGAAGAAAATATCTTAGGAAAAAAAAATAACGATGGGACTTACTGTCAGAAGTTTGAAAGATTTTAGATCAATTGTAAAAGCTTTGAAAGTAAATTGAACTCAAAAAGGAAGCAGAGAATTTAGTGTGGGGGTCAGTGAATAGCTAAGGGGACAAAAAACTAAGATAATGGTAATAGCATGGTCATGGCACTATTCGGTTTTATTTTTCATTATTTTGTATCTAAAAGGGAAGAATTAATACCCTCCTGCGTTAATGAAAAAAATACTTCAGCATTAATTTTTATATTTGCGTAGGATATGTTTTGTTGAGTATCTCGTCAACATAAGGTCTCGACACAGAAAGCTATTATGCATGGAAATCAGAATTAAAGTATCTTGAAGTCAAAGAATTTACAATAATTGAGGACTCCGTTTCAGGACTTTATTAGAAACAATTAGGACAGAATAGTGTGACGTTTGGAAATTAGTTTGGAAAAATTTACAGAAAGTAAAACTTTTTTTATCAACTAAAAAAATTTAACGTTAAGACAATGATATATATCACAATTTATTTCCCAAAATTTGCAAAGCAAAGATACTAATATATATCCCATGTTTTCTTTGGAATTCCGGTATGGGGGCTGATTATATCTTGCAATCTTAAGATAAAATAGAATTATTCAATACAAGAAATCCCAGTCATTGTTCTGCTTTCTAGATAAACCTTCAGCTGTAGCCTCCTTCTATGTAAATTACAATTAGATTGTAAATATGATCAAACAGAGGCTTGTGATATGTTAAATTCAATTAGCTGCACTTTAGCAACTTACACTAGTAATTTACTTTCCTTCATGTTCTGTAAAAGTATGTTTTTCTTAATCCATAAAATTGGTAGCTAGTCCAGACAGAAATAATTCCTAGCAGTCCATTTGACTAACTATTATTCCTAGAATTTAATTCATAAATAAGAAAGGACTAGGTACGAGACGTTCCTTAGTCTTAGTTCCTTAGTCAATAAGTTGAAGGATACGTACCATTTTAGTAATTTCCTGATATACAATTGCTTTTAAAGTTTTATGGATCTTTCTTTTCGGCATTAGCCATGTTTCTTTGATAAAATCATTTTTCCAGTATTGAAAAAAAGTATTTTTATGAAAATAATAAGGTACCGCAACAAAATTTATCAAATTTATTAAAAGTCTTACAAAACTAAGACTCTAATTTATATCCCACGTTTTCGTGGGATTTTCGATATGATTGCTGATTATATCTTGCAGTCCTAAGATAAATGAAAATTATTCAATACAAGAAACCCCAGTAATTGTACTGACTTGTAGATAAATCTTCAGTTGTAGCTTTTTTCACTCTAAATTACAATAAGTCTGAAAATACTATCAAACAGGGTCCTGTAATATGTTAAATTCAATCAGTTACAATTTAGCAATCTACACTAATACTTTTCTTACTTTATGTTCTGTGTAAATATAGTTCCCATCATCTATAATATGGTAGCAAATTCCTTGATATTTCCTAGTGCACCAGTTGACAAACCGTTTGTAGAATTCAATTTAATAAATGGGAAATTGAGGATAGGCAGTCCTTACACTTAATGAAACGTATCATTTCAGTAATTTTCTGATCTACAATTGCTTCATAAAGTTTTATGGATCTTTCTTCCCAGCATCTGTCTTTTTTTTATAATTTTTTTTCCAGTACTTAAAAATAGAATTATTTTTTATTAAAGTTACTACAGCAAAATGTATCAAATTTTACAAATTTATCGAAAAATATACAAAACTAAGACACTAATATATATCCCAAGTTTTCATGCGAATCCCGGTATGAAGGCTGATTATATCTTGCTACCTTCAAATAAATGAAAATTATTCAATACAAGAAACCTCAGCCTTGTAGATAAATCTTTAGTTTTAGCTTCTTTTATCTGTAAATTCCAATTAGACTGAAAATACCATTAAACAGATTAATGTTATACGTTAACTTTAATCAGTTGAATATTAGCAACCTGCATTAGTACTTGACTTACTTTATGTTCAGTAAAAATATGGTTTCCATTATCTATAAAATTGGCATCTAATTCAGACAGAAATTGATCTTGGTATTACCTAATACGCCAGTTGACTAACCACTGTTCCTAGAATTCAATTTAGTAAATAAGAAATTGAGACTAGACTATCCTTACTTTTAAGGAAGCGTACCGTCTGAGAAATTTTGTAATCTCCAATTGCTTTATAAAATTTTATGAATCTTTCTTCCCAGAATTATTTATGTTTCTTAGATAAAATTGTTTTTTTCCTTCCAGTATTGAAAAAAAAAATTATGAAAGTAATAAGTTATGATGGCAAAATTTATCAAATTTATCAAAGATATACAAAATTAAGACACTAATATATATTCCAAGTTTTCATGGGAATCCCGGTATGAGGGCTGTTATACCTTGCTATCTTGAAATAAATGAAAATTATTCAATGCAGTAAACCCCAGTTTTATAGATAAATCGTTATAGCTTCTTTCTCTGTAAATTACAATTACACTGAAAATACTATCAAACAGGGGCCTTTTGCACGTTAAATTCAATCAGTTGTACATTAGCATCCTACGCTTTGCCTTACTTTATGTTCTGTAAAAATATGGTTCCTATCATCTATAAAATTGGTAGCTAATTCAGGCAGAAATTGCTCTTGGTATTACTTAATACGCCAGTTGACTAACCGCTGTTCCTAGAATTCAATTTAATAAATAAGAAATTGAGACTAGACTATCCTTACTTTTAAGGAAGCGTACCATCTAAGTAATTTTATGATTTTCAATTGCTTTACAAAGTTTTATGGATCTTTCTTTCCAGCATTAGTCATGTTTCTTTGATAAAAACTTTTTTTATTCCTTTCAGTACTGAAAAGAAAAAGTATTATTTTTTTATGAAAGTAATAAGTTACCGCAACAAAATTTATCAAATCTATTTATGTAGATTGTTCCAGAAGAAATATATACACTCAAAAACCTTAAACTATCTCTCAAAGGAGACGCTACAAATAAAAAGCACTTTAAAGTTTTGGGGTAAAAAACGAAAATTTATTAATTAAACTCGAGATGGGTAAGGGAATTTTCTGCGATGAATTTCGCAAGTTTCGGGAGTCATTTTTGGGAGAATGGAGTGTAGTATTAAAAGAATCCCAACGGATTTGGGTAAAAGAAAAAAGTAAAGAAACGTCTTGAGGGCATGCCAAGTGATTTATGGCTAACAATTGAATTCAGGGTAATATATTAATCTTATCAATTTATTAGAGGTCAGAACTCATGTGGAATGTTCTTTTTTTCGGTTCTTTTAATAATTTTTCATTTTAGGGATTTCTTTTCAGGCTTTATATTCTATGAGAAATTTGACTATACCATTCTTCGGAAATATTCGTTCAACATTTGGGATTAAAATCTTGAGAAATGAAAAGGCAGAATTCGTAACAATTTTCTATTTTTTTCTTAAGTTTATTACAGCTGAATAAAATGAAAAAAGCATTTGCATGTATTATTTCTAATGCAAGCACTGTTTGTTCTTCTGAATTGTTAAAAAGAAGATCATAAGGCAGGAAAAAATGTTATTTTAAAGTGAGAAATTTCTATCGGTGAGAATGTAAAATTTGTATCGGTCTTAGCATGATTTTAAGTTTTCTTTTGATCTTAGATGAATGAAGGTTTGATTAAGTACTTATGGAATAGGTTTATAGCAAATGTAATGGCAAATCTTACTAACGTAAAAGAATATTATCTTTACATGCATGTACTTAAATTTTATTTATATCTTCAAAGAAATTTAATGTAAATGAAGTAGGGATCCCCGCATGAGATAATATGTTAACAGTTAGAGTTGGAAAATTTGGTTCGCCAAAATGATATATTACAGAAACATTAATGGACAACATCATTATCCTATTTTTCTATTGCTTTTGACCCATTTCACAATAATCAGGCGTAAAACTCAATTGTAGATATGCAAGAATTCAAAATCATTTAAAGGCATTTTTTTTCCAGAAATGTTGAAAGTGTTCGATATAATCCTGGTTCATTGTATCTGATATAGTTGCAATGTCTAAGGTTCGGAAAAGAAGTTATATTATTATTGAAGCATATGTAAAATTCGAAACAATAACTGTATAACCGAACAACAAAATATAAGGTGTTCAAGTATTTATTACATTCAAAACTCACCTGAACAGTTACAAGAAGAATGCCTAATTTTAAGATGCTCTAGTCTTAAGTAAATTAATTTCCTTATAATATTGCACAGTTTAATACCGTATGACCCGGGAAGTGGTATTTACTTGCAATGTTTCCAAAAAAATATAAACTGGTTTCGCCTTACCTGCTGTAGTAATTATTTGCTTCTCATTAATAGAAGCAAAGCGTTTAACAGTGACAGCTAGTTCACTTACAGATTCATACAGCTACATATGAATTATTGCCTGTGGTAAGACCAGTTCAATAACATGTCTTGCAACTACTCAAATCCTGATAAATTAACAGGTCATGAACAAAAGATCTTATTATTAAGACAATAAAAATGTGAGGAAAATTGTAAATTGTGCTATACCTCACATTTTGTCGTGATTAATTAGAATCTTCTGACTAACCGTATTCTTTTTTATTATCACACAAAAGGACATTAATCTGATGTTTAGCTACTGTAGGAAGAGGATGCGAAAGTTTTAGAAATTCCTTACCACTTTAGACGTTATGAAAGGAAATGTAATGTAAGAGAAAAAAATAGTAATTAAACACAAAACTTAATTTTAACAATACAAATGACAATGACAGAAATCATGCCAAATTTTGTTGTTGTTATTGTTTTTGCTAATTCCCCTTGTCCGGAGGTTTTCCAGCCCATGTCCATGGAAGCTTTCCGGGTTATTCGAGGAGTGTGGCTACGGTTTGCAACAGCACCACAAGGGTCGGAGCCTGTGTTAGCTAGTTATTTGAGGTACCACCTCAATTCTGAAATAGTATACCCACAGGCGACATCAGGGGAGATTGTACACTCTCCCACCGCCTCGGATCACATTGAGGGACATGCGAAAATTTGAAAATTAGGTACATTAAACAAAATTTCACAGAATCCAGTTATGACTTGTTGCATTTCTGAAACTTTCGTATCATCTTCCTTCTGCTGTTGTACCTACAGTAGCTAAACATAAGATAAATGTCTTTCTTTGGTGATAGAAAAGAACCCAATTAGCCAGAAGATTTGATTATTCCCGACCAAATGTGAGGTATAGGAAAATTTACAGTTGTCTTCGCATTTTTACAGTCTTAATAAGATCTTTCGTTCATGACCAGTAAATTCATCGGAAAACATTACTTTAAAACAGTAGACTTGTTGATCGCAGTCGATAATGCAATGCTTAGGATGGTATGAAGAAAAGAACATGGAAAATACACATAATCTAATTTAATTTTTCAGAAAATCACTTCATATTTGAACCTCTCATAATGCCCAAAGCAGTAGAAACAAAGTAATACAAACATCTGAGTTTTTCTCAAGTACATAACCTTAGTCGCATAGCGGAAATTCCAAGATCTTAAATTATAAAAAGCGACAAAAATGAAAGTAAAACATGATTTCTAGACAGTAACTGAAAAAATAATTCATTCAATAATTAATATAATTAATACTATACCTCCATTAAACTATGATCTCTAAAGAAAGAGAAACAGTCTCTCGAAAAGGGAATTTTCTATTTCAAATCCTACGGATTTTAATTAATTGACTAGTGATAATATTGAAATAATTTCTCTTCTATGTAAATTAAAAGGCCACCGATGGTTCTATAGGAGCACCACGGTCGTTTTTTGCTACTCGAGGGCTAATTCGACCGGGACCTACTGCTTAAAGCCGATTCCGAACTGCTACAGACATCCATGTTAATAGTAGAACCCACAGACTCTGGTACCGATTGCCTGCGCCGTAGCCATTCGGCCATTGCCCGGCGAAGGCCGATGAACCTTGTGACTGAATAAAATTTTGGAAAAAGTTTTTTCTTTATATAACTCAATGACTAAACGATTAGCATTACAACTAATATTTTAATTCAAGCTTTTGCAAAAGTTGTCATAAACAATAATCAAATTATCATGAATGAGTCAAAACTGAGAGAGAGAAACATAAATGAACATCCGAGATTTTGCTAATATTCCATTAAAATAAATTGCTCAAAATAAAAACTAAAGCTTTAGAGTTGCTTTACACATATACAAAACTTTGCGCTTTTCATGTTTGTGTGCATTGCGATTTCATTTTTAAGCAATTTAATCGCTGAATTAATATTTTCAATTACGTTTAAAATTTTAATTAAATTTTGATAACTTAATTTCCTGTGATATAAATGATTTTATATATACAATAGTAAGTATGCAAGGCTGTATTTAGGCCAACATCCTAAGCATTTTAGGCTTCTAAGGGGACAAGGGATTCTTGTTTATTTATTTTTTTTTTATTTTTTACACTATATACAAAATGAGAATATTTAATATTATTTTTTACTTCATTGAATAGACTTAGAATTCCCAAATAAATATCTGTGGACAGAATAAGGCCTGGTTATCAAAAAACTCTTCTTTGGAAAATTCCCGCACTTTGGAAAAAAATCTAGAATTTTTCAAAATGCTCCATGCGCACCCATTGTTAATGGAAGTGTTTGTCCCAAAACCGTGCATATTCTTTGAAACCACAAATATTTTTCAAATTTTTAGACCACAAAATAGAGCAAAAACATTTAAAAACATAAAAAATAATAGGCAGATTGATGAAAAAATTATTTATGGCTTTAGGTTCATACTAAAAAATTTCAGTTCATAGTTATAATTATATTTATATGGTAAACTAATATAAAAAAAAAATTGAGATATTTAAAAGCTGTGGAATGCACACGGAATATTTTAAATAATGCTTGCACTGTTGATATTTTTTTTTAAAAACTGACTTATTCTGCCAAAAAAATCTTATTTTTATTTCTAAGGGTATTCAATGTAGTAAAAAATAATATTAAATATTCTCATTCTATATATTGAGATAAAAATTGAAAATTTAAAAATTCGAGGTTGAAGATTCCTTGTCCCCTTAAGAAAATATTGAGTTCATTTTTCATACTGTAATCCAAACGTATAAGAACTCCCTTCAGGAACTCGTATATACAATTCTTAGGAGATCATTTCCACCAAATAACAAGAATTTATTTCCCTACACAGAATTTTATTGCGAATTCAAATTTTAAATACCACAACTACCACTCTCTGTCATCCACATGAATGTCTTTCCGAAATAAGAGGCCAGAGAATCAACAGAAAATAATTCCACTTTGCAATTTTTCTTCATTTCTTTTGAGGTGCGAAAGATAAATTGGGTAATTTTGCATCATAATGTTTTCAGCCATTGTTGTTCATCGCGCCCTGCAACTTACATTGCGCTCTTGCACTTTTCCATTCAAGAAAAATAATGAAAGGTGCTAAGAAAGATAATGTAGGATGTATTAAGTTTTTAAACGAATTTCATTTGCTTTAGTAATAGAGTTCATTTTTTCCCTCTTACTGCATTATTCAATTTTTACTTTTTGCATATAATTTGCACCTTAAATTCCAAAACATCAATAACTTGGTTTCTCATGTAGAATTGGATTACAATCTTTTTTTTCTTTACATTTCTCTTCTTATTGCAATAAAAATATTTATTGTTTTCAAAAATATATTTTGAAAGGTTTTCTGTTTTCGAGTATTATTTATGTAGAACATTAAATATTTACCCTGCTTGCATTTTTTACGAAAAATTTTAATATTATACTGTAAATTTGTGAATGGCCTTTCACTTAAATAAACTAGACAGATTTTCCATCTAGTAATTTCTTTTCATAGTATGCAATGACATCAAATTTCAGTAGTAGAAATGAACTACATTTAAAGAACCGAATGTATTAATTTTTACTCACATGCTTATTGTGCGTTGGAGTTGGTTGGTGGTAGTATGGCCACGATAATGGTCTAGGATGTTAGCAGATTGTTAATAGGGCTATAGTGTAATTCCAGGGTAGTGGAATGGGTTTCAAGCTGGAGGAACTAGTCAATTTCTCCCCCGAGTTTCAGAAGTTAACCAAAGACTTCCAAACCAAGGTTGGATTTTGTGATCCATGGCTTGGTAGATGGAGATTGTTCGGGAGTTACAACCACATAGCTAAGCAAAAGCCATTGGGAACTTTATGTTCAGTTCCGTGGATTTTTAATTATGGCTTCACTAATATCTAAAATGCTTGGTATTGCGTTTTTAGAATACGTTTCAAATTGCAACTCAACATATTAAAGAGAAAAATTTATTTACGACATGAATGCTTCAGCAAAATGTGTTTCTATGGTAAAAGTATTAGCATTCTCCTCAGAATGGACGCATAGACGACCTTAATGGTGGTAATTGATGTGTTACACCATTGTTCACGGAGAAACTGCTTCAATTCCTTGAGAGATGCTGGAGGAGGGGATCTAGCTATGGTTTCCAGTACAGACAGTAGTGGTATAGTGACTGTGCAGGCCAAGGATGGTCTCCAACATTATCATCGTGTTTCTTATACCACGATGGAACAGTTTCAACTGTGTGAATTGGATAGTTATCATCTTTTAAGATGCAATTTTCAACAGAAATGCCTTCACCAGTGAATGGAGAA
>OU015496.1:55320031-55470031 GCA_907164885.2 Dolomedes plantarius | reverse complement strand
AGTCAGGAGAGTTGCTTCTTAGTTAAGGCCTAGAACTTACTCCTGTTTACTTATTGAGAACTGTCAGACGAGATAGAGCTCTGTTTTCTCAGAGTTAGACGTACACAGTCGTCATTCGAAATTTGGACCTTGATTCGTACTTATAGCCAACCTGAACTGCATCTGTGTATAATAATTCTGCATACATAATTACTGTTCTTCAATTTAATTAAATTTATTTAATTTAGAGTATACGCCTCGGTAACTTTAGTATTTAGTCTGTGTTTCTTCATGGCACCTGTCGAGTTACTACGACGTCACAACGAGTATTGTAAGAAGAGTCAACTATGGGTGTAACAGAATGCTAGCGTGGAACTGGGATTGTTGGTCAGTAGTTGAGTAATAGTGCTTCCTTTTTAAATTTTTAAAATTGATAATTTTATTGAAAAACAGCCAAAAACCATGAATATCGCAATTTCCTTAGCGAAATGAATAGCACTTATCTTCAATATATATCCTTAGTGCAGAAACAATTCTCTTAAAAGTGTTTTGATAGAGATTTTCTTCAGTAAATATTCTCTTTTTTGTTAAAAGTAAATACGAAGATATCCTTTCGTGTTTCGAATTACGAGATCCACTAGAATATGCGTGGATTAAAAAATTTGCAGGTTATACGCTGTTAGTTTAAATGTATGTCCTATTATATTTGTTGAAAAGAGAACTAAATATAAAAAAGGCGTAATACACGCTAAATGATACATAATGAGCTGTTAAACTTAAAAGAATAAATGTTGGTATTTATTACATAGATGCAAGAAAATGACAGAAAATGTTCTTTAGTTCTAATGTCTTAGGAATCTGAGAAATAAGAAACACCACTGAAGAAAAAAAACAACTCAAAACATATATCTTATTTCTTTTCAACTTCCCCTAATAGTCTTTAAAAAAGAACTAAGGGTGGTAGGCAAAAATGATGCAATCGATGTCCATCCGTCTATCTCTAATACACTAAAGGGAGGTATTTAAAGCCGAAGTTACCAGACCGCACAGGTGCATTGTGAGATGGCCAAGTATAGTTGCTAGTCGTAACATGGACACAACTTCCAAGCCAGGTCAACCGTGGATACTCATATTTACCAGTATTTACAAATTTTTACAAATTATTACAAAACAGTACAGAAAAAATTTCTGTCTTATTCCTTGTATGCCTCATGTTTCAATTTTTATCTCATATTTACCAGTATCTATAAATTTTCACAAATTATTACAAACCAATATAGCAAAATTTTCTGTTAAATCCCATGTAATCTCTCATGTTTCAGTTCTTATCTCGGAAATTCATATTTATTTTGATCTCAATATTTTTTGCGAGGTACATTCTCTTAACTGGGTAACCCCAGTTACCTATTTCTCACGTACATTAACTAGTATGTTACCATTAATTTTTTAGTTTCCTGTGAAATGCAGTCCATTTTTACTCCCAACCTTTCATCAAGTTATTAAATCTTCATATAATCCAGAAAGGTGCGTGACACGATGCAGTCTTAGTGCCTCAGAGGAAAACATCAGAACATTTTCAAACTTATCAGAAAAATTTTCTATCAATTTCAGACAGACACAAACAGCATCTAGCTGTCAAATGGAAACTTCCATTTGGTGTGCAAAATAAGAAAGATGATTCTATTAATCCCTAAATCTAAATTCGATTAGTTTAGAAACATGAACCAATGGTAAAAATATTTTACTTAGTCGAAGAAATGTTATCAAAATTTTATGGTTTCCAATCTTATCCTCAATCCAGGTATACTTCTTACATAATATAAGTATTTAATCTAGTTTAAATGGTAAACTTTTAGGATGAAAAGCGACGAAAGCTTTAAAAATCATTTAATGATTTTCCTTTTGCATATCGAATTGCAATCGTCTAATAAATAACTGCAGAAATTAATGAAGATTAAAATAAAAAAACAGCACAGAAAATATAAATCACTAGGAAACCATTAAATTCAGGTACTCGAATTATATAAAAGAAGCTATACGCAACATTGTAGTATTTCTTGTCTATATAAATTTATAAATTTTAAGTGGGGAAAGAATTGTTAAAATTAAAATGTAACTATTGACACAAAATTTACAATAAATTTTTATTACAGTTCCAATTAAGATAAATTTCCTCGCCAGAAAAGGAACGGAATAAAAATTGTGATAAGGCCATTTTTTACCAAGTAAGTATAAAAGAGAGGGCAAATGATTTACAACAACAATTGTAAAGGGACTACATATTAATCCTTCGAATTTATTAGAGTTCAAGACCCAACTCGATATTTTCATTCTTCTTTTTTCACGCTAGAAGAAGTCTTTAGTCTGGATTTATTTTTGGCACTCTCAGGGTTGTTACTTCATCTATTATAATGCATTAAGTGTTTTTCTCGGCGTAGTCTAAAATTTTGAAATAAATTTTAACATCCTATATTTTCTTTCGATGTTTGTAGGGATTAAAATCTAAATTAAGATAAACTGTGTAAATTTATTGCTCATTTGGATTTTATATTCCTATTTCGTAATAGTTGTTTTTTTTTTATTTTATTTTTTATAAAATAGACGGCATTTTGAATAAAATAACGGAAAAATGATTTGCCCATCCATTTTGAAACACCTATTTAAAAAAAAATCAAAAAGCACTGCTTTGGACTTAATTGTTATTAAGAAATATAATAATGGGCCATACATACACACATAAATATAAATAAATAAATAAATATATATATACATATATATATACAAATATGTATGTATGTATGTTTGAATACAAATTCAAAGGCTATTTGCTTCATTTTTATTAATTTTTAACTGCACACATGCATCCATTTCAGAAATTAAATTTCTTAATTGTGTTTATTTTTTTCCCCTCCATGAGCGAGTTCCTGGACTAGAACTCTTCACCAAGTTGGAGGACCCCCTGAAAGAGATTCAAGGACCACAGGTTAACACTTTCAGGTGTGAACTATTTCGACCGTATGTCTCCCTCTGGACTAAAGGTTTTTGCTATCTTTTAAAAGAACTTTGAAGATATATATCTTAGCCATTTATATTATAAATTTTAAAATGTATTTATTCATAATGTGGAAACTATTTAAATTTACTAAGAATTAATATTTAATGAAAAAATATTTAAAAAGCAAGTTTTAGAGTAAAAAAAAAGTTCCGCGTAAGGAAACCTTATTGTTTAACATGAAATTTTAAATAAAATTGAATAAAAACATACCAAAATGGTTTACAAAGATCTAAATATAGCTTTTATTGCTAAATAGCATCATTTAATAAAATTTGCTTTGTTGTGATACATTTCAAACCGTGGATCTGCACAAAGAGCAACAAGAGTGTTTAAACTAATCCTGATTTGAATTTGGATTCTACATCGTTTCATAAATTTACATCTGTTAGGTGCTGCCATGTCTATTTTTTTCTTATAAGAAACTTTTCTTTTCTTCTTCTTCTTCTTCTTTTTCTTTTCGTAGAATGTTCATAGATAATTTCTAAAACGATGGCGAACGTATATAATTGGTATTTTTGTAGTTCAGAGAGTTAAAAATTGACCCTGAGAGAATCTCGGGCTTAGTCCGCTTCATACAAAATGGGAAACGGAGTGATACTCAGGCTTAGTCCGCTACAGAGAAAATGGAAACCCGAGTGATACTCAGGCTTTGCCCGTTTCAGAGAAAATGGGAACCCAAGTGATACTCAGGGTTAGACCTCAAAGCGTTAAGAAACCCTACCATAAAGCGATGTTTTAACAATAAAATTTTATGTTAAATATTGTGATAATATTCTACTCTAACACCATGTAGATGAAGCAAACAATCATTCATATAAACAAAATTTAAGGTCAATAAATAATAACGTATTTGCCTTGATAATTTGTGATATTTTTAGACTACTAACATATATATATATATATATATATATATATATATATATATATATATATATATATATATATATATATATATATATATATTGTTAACACTTAAAAATAAATTCTTAAGCATCGTTTGGTAATATATATCATATCTACATAACACAACTGATATTTTTCAATATATTTTGTACAACCTGAATAATAACAATAAGCAGGATTAAATACGAATAAATCTAAAATTATGACAGAAATAACAGTTAGACGTAACGTCCATTCATTGCCGCTTGCAGTAACTAAATAACGTTTGCGTAGGGAACCAAATGTTTTTCTTCTTACTGCCTTCTTTTGGTCGATAGGGAAATCATCATGACCGCATGGGTTAGACCTTTCACCAACATAATTGCTGTCATGTTGCATGGAAGTCAATTATGTTTTCCTGTCTTTTGCTTGTCAGACGAGCAAAATAAATATTTTAATACAATTTTTTATCGAAAAAGGACATAAGAAAATGTTGCTATGTATTATATTACATAATGTATACAGTCGGACCTCTACTTAACGAAGTTGTTAAATCCCGAAAAATTGTTCGTTACATGGAAAATTAGTTAATTGAGATTCATCTTTTAAAATACTTTAAAGTACACAAAACAGATTTTAAATTCCTAAACACTAAATATTATACAAAAAAGTAATTAATCCCACCTTTATTTTGTAAATTAATATCTATTTGTTTTATATATCTAACCCATCAAAAAGGAATATGCAAGGAAAACAAGAATAAAACAAAACATTGTCCCGGAATACACTGTATTTTTAGTAAAAATAAAATTTTAATTAAAATTAAGGAATTTTAATGACATTATCAGAATTAATTATAGCAAGTAATTTTAACCATACATTACCACATCCGTCCTTAAATTTAATTACTGATAAATACTGTTAATTTTGTCTGAGTTTTTTGTTTGAAAAAGTGTTCTTTTTAATAATATGTCTGTTGGCGATAAAATATGTTCCTGATATTATGGTCCTGCAATGCTCCAAAATACCCCTTCAGGCGTATTTTCTTCAAACTGTAATCCACGTCGGATTGTTTCAGACGATTTTAGAATTTCATCATAGGAAGTTTTGATGATTTCTGTATAATGAAAATTTCCATCTTCATCAACGTCGTCTTCATCGCAATTCTTTGCTCTATAGTTTTTATTTTTCACACTGTCGAAAATATTCAATTCAGTTAGTGTTTTCGTGATATCAGTTTCAGAATCAAGCGAAAGAAAATCATCAATCAGAACATCATCGTTAATTTCTTCTTTTTCCCTTCGGTGTATCCACATTTTTTAAGTTTCTCTAAGAGAATATTGTCTTCGTCCTCTGTACTTGCCGAATTATCATTGCTGACAAAGAATCCAGCTTTGGCAAAACTGTTGCGAATAGTACGATCTGTAAAATCATAGTTCCATGCTTTGGAAGTGCCTGATATGCTTTTCTGTTTGGCATGGATAGATTGTTCTGAAGCGCAGTCATAACTTTTCACACTAGTCTCTTGCGATAGTATATTTTGAAATTTTTTATTAAGCCTTGGTCCATTTGCTGCTGTTTTGATGTAGTGTTTGGTGGCAAGTAATAATCAGTAACATTTTTCAGTTTTGGGTTGATTTATTTCGGATTGGTGAAACAATTGTGAAAAACAAGAGCAATTTTGCGACACTCTGCAATCATGCGTTTGTCCTACTTTTGAATCCATTTTTCACGAATTTCTGACGCCATCCAAGAATTTTTGTTAAAGTCCTCCAAAGCACATTTTCCTCCAAAGTGTTCCTCCAAAGCATTTTCCTATTAAAATATTAATGTCTTTTGAGGCAAACAATGAAAAAAATAAAGCAGTCTCATCCGCATTAAAGATGTTTTCTGGCTTATAGTCTTTTAAATTTTTACTCAGTGTTTCCGTTATCCAATTTTCACTATCATTATCATGAACGTCTTTACTACCGCCAGGAATAGTAAAGCTATAATTCCATGTCTTAAATTTCTCAAGTCATCCTCTGCGTTCTTGAAATTCGTCGGATCCCAATGTTTTTTCAAGTTGAGGAGTTTTCTCAATTATGAAAGGCCCAGAGATCGGAACATTTTATCTTGCGTTGCGTGTATCCACATCAAAACTGCCTCATCCACATCTTCATAGATACATGTTTTTAGACGTTTCGAACAAAAATTCGAAGAATCATAATTTTTTGCCTTATTACGATTTTTTATTATGATTGATAAGCTGTTTGGAGGAATACCAAATTTTAAAGCAGTATTCCTTCCCTTCACGCCTTTATCCACCTCATGAAGAATTAATTTTTTTTTCTGTGATGCTCAAGCACTTTCGCTTTGACATTTTCCAGCTACAAGAACCGAAATTACCAGCACCACTCTGATCAACAATCTAGAAAACGGCAGACTAGTTCAAGGACACGGGACAGCTCCAATGAGGGTGAAAGGGGATATTGAAATTTTTTTTTCTACTGAAGTGAACAGTGGGAAGGATTAAGGTTGAGGAGGTTCATTCCCTTCCTGAATGAAATGCAAAGAATGAAAGCGATTTTACTGCTCTTGGTGAGTTAGGTGACTGGTAAGACCTGTTCAAGGTCATTGATCACCATAAAATGTGTTAAAAAGAGAATAAGTTTGAAATGTTCAGAAATATTTTGAGAAGTATGGAGAAAAAAATATTGGATCACAAGAAAATTTCGTTAAATAGAGAATTTACTTCGGTAATTGGAGATTATTTTACGAAGAAATTCACAAAATGTTCTTTGTTCCAAGGAAAAGTTCGCAAAATGGACATACACACAATCTATCTACCAATACGTATTTGGACACCCATGCGAATCTGCGGTCCTGTTATATGTCACGCCCTCCGCCTTTAAATATCGTGTAGGAAACACCATTGTTATTTGTAGCATGCAAGATAGCACGCAATGCAAAGTTATCTGAGAAAGGTGTAGTCGTCGGGTATCATAGAAATGACCGATCCTTAAGGGACGTATCTAGCTAGCTGAATTTCCCAAAATTGACGGTGGCCTATGTGATTCAAAAGTGGAAGTTGAGCAGTGATTGTCGGAATGTGCGCCGAGTCGGCAGGCCCACGAAACTGGGAGAGAGAGACCGACAGGTGCTATCCAAGATATATTAGGAAGAACCGCACCCTACCGATGGCCCACAGTCTCCAGGAGTTTGAACACGCATCCGGGAGTGTTGTTTCGATGAATACTATTCGTACGGAAACACATCTGATTGGTTTTCATTGTCGTGCTGCCACCCATAAGCTTTTGCTCACGAAATCGAACTGCACTGCTCGGTTAATGTGGTGCAAAGCACGTCGAAAGTGAATCGTAGATCAGTGGAAACTGGTTCTCTCGAGCGACGAATCGAAGTTCACCCTTTACGATTCGGATGGCAGGGTCGCGTTCGGCGGAGGTGGAATTATAGCCTAGGAATGTTTCTCCTGGTATGGACTGGAACCTAGGTTTTAATTAATGTTTAAGCTCAACGCCGATGTCTACTGCACTATTTCAGATGACAGTGTGCTTCCTACGTTGTGGCAGTTTTACAGGTTGGACTCGTGTTACTTCCAGGACGACAACGCCATCTGTCATGTTGCGAGGTCCACCATGGATTGGTATGGTGACAATGGGGTTTTCCGAATAATTGGCCTGTCCAGATTCCAGACATGAACCCTATCGAGAACCTCTGGGATAAGTTGAAACGCCGAATTAAAGGGTGAAAACCCGTCCAAAATCGGTGAAGGTATTGACATGTCTTGTCCAAGCCGAGTGCAATAAAATACCACTAGCCGTCATACAAGGACTTGTGGAAAGTATGACAGTAGGTAGACAATTTACTTGCCCATTTATAATTGTTTTTCTGTGGTAAAAGAACACTATCGCCACTGGAAATATTAAGGCGAAATGATTACACATTTAGCCCAGTGTACTTTCAAATAAACATCTTGTGTTTCTTTTGATACACCGCTTTTGAATACGAATTCTGTTATCAGACGCTATAATTTTCTTTTTATTAGTTCTTTATGAGATCCTTCATAATGTGCCATAATCATTTTTTAAATAATGTTGGAATGGCGCAGTTCGTTTGACATTGTAATCATTGGTAGGAAAATGATTTCCAAGTCTAATGGCTAGTTAGAGGCTTTCTAGAATTATACTTGAACTCAGTGGAACCACTCCTTCATCATCACTACTTTAAACAAACGTGGAATCATCTACATTCTCAAAAATACTCTTTGATAACATTGCACGGAGTATTTTTTAATCTTTTTGATTTTTTAACCATGTTAAAGTTAAAAAAACCGAGGAAAAAATAATCGTTCTTCTTTAATGGACCGAGTTATTTCAAAACATTGCAAAACGAGAATCGAATGTATATATGTCACGGTGCTTACAACACATAGCTATTTATCTAAAAAATTACCAGACCTAGAAGTTATCAAAGTAGGCCTCTAGCAAAGAACTACGACTTAAATATCATTTAAGGACTTTCATTTAAGTATTTCATCATTTAAGTATTTCTGACTATCATTTAAGTATTTCTGAACATTACTTAAAAACCTAAACACTCCATCTAATTCACTATTTTCTATCATCTCTCAGTTCTGCAAAGTGCGACCAGCTTCTCTGAATACAATCTGCAATCTAATGCTTTGCAATTTTTCGAGTGCTGCAATTACGCGGGCGAAGCATCGTGAGTCATTCTCTCATAATTTCAAGCATTCGATGATTGCGTCGGTCCGAGCGCGTGCTAGGCAATTAATTATGGAAGATCTCATAATCTTATGACTTCTCGGCTGAAAAAAACAACGCTACTTCCTGAATTGGAAATACAGAATAATCTCTGGTAGTAAATTACCGCTTAACGCCAATTTAATCCTAATTAATATATTTAATATAGTTTATGCTTCTAGATATTACTTACTTACACACATACACACACACACACACACATATATATATATATATATATATATATATATATATAAATTTATTCATTTATTTGTATTCTCGTTAAACAAGGATATGCTTAAAAGATTTGTATCCTGACCACCCAAGAAGAAAAAATGTTGCTTAGTCTGGAAGTCTATGTAAAAATAATATAAAAGTTCTTAATTTATATGTCCAAAACGATGAAATTATGTGCGTATGTCTCATTTATTTTATTTCCTTTCCAGTGCTTTTAAATGAATGAAGACAGTATTGTATAATTAAATTATAAACACACTATCTACATTCTTGTGAAATTGTTTTATCGGACTTAATGAAATGACTACTGTACATCGTTTATCATCATTTCATTAAAGTATGCAATTATTTGAGGAATGTGGACTAAAGAATCCCATTTTTTTTCTAAAAATCGATAAACCGTGTAAATAATGCGGAATAAAAAGGAACAGAACAATAAATTTCCCTTAATGTACATTTCAGTTTATTCTTATTGCTTGAAATATGATCATATAGCTTAAAAATATGATGATATTAAATGGCGATCCATAAAATACATAATATTTGATTCGATAAAAAACAACTACCTTTTAACTAAAATAGATTGGCTTTTAAACATTTATGTCAGTATTAGTTTAAAATAAAAAAAGAATCATTGCTCCTCAGTTTATATGGAATTATTGTTAGGCTCCAAAAATAAAAATAAGCACTTGCTTTTAGCAGGATACATTAATGGGTATACAAGTTTGTAATTCAATTATATTTATATATATGTAAAGGATTTAGTGGGAAAAGAATGATTATTCTAAATTTAAAGGGGGCTTGGGAATTAAATTATATTCGTGGCGTAATTCGCCTCTAATTGTTCTTATTCAAAGACGCGAATTGGGAAAGGGAAATTCCCTTTTTATTATATAATCTTCGCGCGCCTCTGAGTTCTGCGGTCGAGGACGAACGTTTACATTTTAGCCTTGAAAGATGTCTGTTTCGGGCTCTGCGCATGTCCAAGGAGAGTTGGCGGGCGGAGATGCCCGCGAATTTGGTTAGAGCGTGGGGTAGAAGGCGATGCTATCAGATGTGTTTCGCCGCGGCTTTAAAAAATAAATGGCGAACGACTAAATGCGTAGATCTGGAGAGGTGACATTATGACAAAGAATAAAACTGGATTAAATTGAACTGATGCCTGCTCAATTATTGATTGGATTACTTTTGCTACACCACCGGATATACCATGACTGCCATAATTTGTAAGATGACGGGCGTAGCCCTACGCGTGTCATTCATATATATATATATATATATATATATATATATATATATATATAGGGTTTGTATAAAAAGTATCGGGAACAATTTTTTCCGGACATGACTGTACGTCGGAGCGCTCTCGTACTGTGCATGCCCGGTGGTGGGGGATGTGACCTACAAGACGCATCAAACGCCAGTAGCCTGTGAGCGTTAGTTCAGGCTAGATCGTGTTTTTAGTGGACCCCTGTCCAGTGACTCGGTGCAAGCGCAAAATGCAGAGAACGATTGGACAACTGTACGCCATCAAACTTTGTGGTTTTGAGTGGGAAAATCGGGTACGGAGACGTTGGGCATGATTCGCCAAGTATTCAAGGATGAAAGTATGTCACAAACTGCAGTTTTTAAGTGCCACAAGCTCTTCAAAGATGGCCGAGAGAGTGTGGGAGACGAGCCCCGCGCTGGACAGCTGTCGACTTCAAGAACCGAAGACAACGTGCAATGAGTGCGGGAAGTGCTGAATTCAGACCGTCGGTTAAGTGTGCACATAGTCACAGATAAAATTGGCATTGATAAGATCACAGTGCACAGCATTATCACTGAAAATTTGGCGATGCGAAAGATCTGCACTAAACTCGTCCCGAAGGTCTTGACGGGTGACCCAATGCACCCAGCCACATCTGCTCGAAGGTCACCAAGTACCTGACGATAAACGGCATCGTGACGATTCCCCAAGCCCCTTACAGTCCGGACTTGGCACCAGCACACTATTTCCTATTCCCAAAAGTGAAATCTTCCCTTAACTGACACCACCATGGGACTCTAAGTGTCGTCAAAGAAACTTGCACGCGTACCCTTAAGGGCGTTCCAAAATTCTCCTACTAGAGAGCCTTCGAGTCGTGGAAAAGCCGCTGGCTAAAGTGTGTCGCCGCTCAAGGGATGTATTTTGAAGACTTTTGAGGAATTGTAGCAAAACCTCAAATAAATTTATTTTTCCGAAACTTTTTCCGATACTTTTTTATAAAAAACCTGTATATATAGGGTGAGTATGCAGAATATGAGATCCCTTTTTATTTTCATATATAATTAGGAAGGTAAGTGAGGGATTATATTACCAACTTGTTATTATTTTAATACATATATTTTTCTACGTATAACAATGACAGAAAACTGAAAATAACCTTACAATTTTCTTGTATGAAATTTTAAACACAAGTGTTCTATTTCTGGAGTCTGAAAAAAGTAGTCCTAATATCAGACCCCATTCTACAACTCTAAATATGAATTAGAATTACTGAAAAGTTCGTAAAAACAAAACTGTACACATTAATTAGATAACAGTTACCTTTATACACTAATAGGTGTAAAAGAAAAGTGACATTTTAAACAAATTAGTTGGTTTATACGACAGGTTATGTTTATTTTTTTGTTTTTAGATTCAAACATTTTACACTGTTTAGAAATAAACAGTTCGTCAACTCCACAATCTTCATGGACCTACCGGAAACACCCTTTACATTGACGCCACTACTCTCTCGTTTGTCTTCTGAAAATAAACAACCACAAAAAGGCATTCAGCTTCGCTTTCATCAATGCTATCATCACTGCTGTCATCAAGAGAAAGTTTTTCATCATCTTCAAATGAGCTGAGATCATCATAGCTATAATTAGGCTTATTCCTTCTCAGTTTTTAACTAGTGTTGCATTTTCCTCCATCCTTAATTTTCCCATTCCTGCGGGTACCCTTTTGCATTTTCCTTTTCCCTTTATTGTTTTCTTATCCTTTTCTATTTTATCTTAATCTCATTTTCCTTGTTTATCCTTTCATTTCTTATCTTCTAGGTCAATTCTTTTTTACTTATAGGAAAAAAAGTTTTTTCGAATATGCTGCAGTCTTTTCATTAATGCTATCAATCAATTTATTTTTATAGGGCGATGATGTGATAATATCAGCTCTACGGGCCCCACTTGGTTTCGAGGTGTTTTTCCCAGGTAACGTAGGCAAGGGATTTATTTCTTCAGAAGTCACTAAGAACTGGTTTGAATTTGTGTTTTGATCAATACCTTCCACGTCGTCACTGCTGCTACATGGTTGTGAATTTCGCCTGGGTTTTATTGCATCTGTAGCTTCAGAGGAAACAAGGCTGGGAGAGTTAAAACTAAAATGCCTAATATGAGACCCTATCTCATATTTGGCATGATTTCGGGTCTCATATTGAGCATGACCATGTTGTTGAACACGCCAACGAATTATTTGGGTTAGGATTAACGTTAGCTTAAAAAACAGGCATGTTTACACTCCACATTTATAGCTACCTCTCAAATACTAGCAGTTTTAATAAGATTCTCACCTTAAAGTGAAAACAGCCAATGAAAACGGTGACGCAAAAAAGTAGACGAGAACACCTCATGGAAAAAAATACTGCACCTTTGTGTTCGCTTGCAAACACTCGACTGACTCACCTATTACGAATGATGCAATAGACTACTGTTTTACGCTCCAGTCGCCAGGCGGCAGCACTTTATACGTCCTATAAGCTGGGGTCTCATATTTTCCATACTTTCCCTATATATATATATATATATATATATATATATATATATATATATATATATATATATATATACTGTGTGATTCAAATTAAAGTTGCTCTGTTTGGGACGCCCTGGCGAGAAAAGCAGTGGACGCAATGTCTTCATATTTTTAGGGTATACATATCTGGCCATGGGAAATTGATTGGTGGGGAAAAAATTAGTTCCAACAAAGACCACTAGGTGCAAATGAGGCATTGCGATCGGTTGAAGGTAAGGAAAATGAAACATGACTGTACGAAGAAAGGAAAGAATACGAGGTTTCGGTAATTAACTTTATTAGTAGAGTTCGTTACACAAGAACTGTCGATCCTACAGAAATGTTAGTGAAGGCGCAAACGAAAGGCATGCGCGCAATAACAACAGCACACAAAAATTTCACAGGTGGTTTTCAATGTGTCCACCATGCTTCAGGGCCAACTCGTGACACCGTGTTATAGCATGATCCACAGCGGCGTGTAACTGGTCGGGACCGATGTTACGTACATGCAAGAGGATGTTGTTCTTGAAATCCGCCAGATTTCCTACGTTTTTCTGATAAACTTCATCTTTGAGGTAACTCCAACGCTAAAAATTGAAAGGGGTTAATTCGGGTGAACGTGGAGGCCATCTGGTAGGAAATGCACGGCTGATAATGCGATCCTCGGTAAAATGACGTCGCAGCAATTGTTGAACCTCACGTCCAATGTGTAGATTAGATCCTGCACGTGTAACGAACCCTACTAATAAAGTTAGGAGACTTGTTAGGATATTACCGACACCTCGTATTCTTTCCTTTCTTCGTACAGTCATGTTCATTTACCTTACCTTCAACCGATCGCAGCGCCTCATTTGCACCTAGCGGTCTTTGTTGGAACTATTTTTTTTCCCCACCAATCAATTCCCCATGGCCTGATATGTATACCCTCCAAATATGAAGACGTTACGTCCACTGCTTTTCTCGCCAGGGCGTCCCAAACAGGGATACTTTAATTTGAATCACCCGGTATATATATATATATATATATATATATATATATATATATATATATATATATATATATTATTGAAATAATTAATGTATAGTGAGAATACTATATCAGACTCTGTTTCAAATTTTTTTAGTATGCTATTCTATACTACATCAGTCACAATATTCAGATATTCATATAAGATTTACAAGTAATGGGCACCCCTTTATTGTAATAAATCGTAAAATATCTTGGATATAATATATAGCCTATATGAAATTGATTTCATTTTTATTTGAAGTTATAGTTGTTTTTCATACTCCTACTTAATATTAAAGTTCGACTCCAATGACACTAGTGAGAGAAGATGTACTCAAAATAAGCCGAAAGCAGGGAAACAGGCGTAAAGTTTTAGAGCCTGAAAAATGACTCAGGTTGATACTACTCCCGTTACCTTCTTACGTGCTAAAAATTACATTCATAGTAATTATCTGCGTCTGGGCAGAACTGAAAGAAATCTGCTGAATTCTTGAATACTGTGTGGTTGCAGAACGAATATATCAAAATCGCTATTCGTATAAATAACTAAATCCAAACTCTGAAATTAAAACTGAAATTCGAAAGAGACAGAATTGAATGTTCTGACTTATATGCAGCCGTATACATTTTCTTTGATTACTTTAAGACTTTTGGCATCTATACTAGAAGATAGGCAAAATATGACTGACAGTTATTTTTATTATTTAATACATGTTGAGCCAAAGTGTTAGATGAGATACCTTAAGCAGATGGAATACTCAAATTTAAAACAAACTTTTGAATGTATCCTTGATTTAAATAATTACTTCTTTAGTTTTATAATACAAGCAGACACTCAACGGCAACACCAATTATGCACTGATTATACAGTGACTTGTTTAAACACTCATTTTTATTAAATATTTTTTTTAAGTTTAAATACATTACTGAATTTAAATATAGGATCCTAACTAAAAAAACGGTCGATAAACCTAAAAGGTTTCCACTACAATCATGAAGCAATCTAAATTCAATAAAGTTACATATTTTGGGATATTTTACTCCGTAATTAGTGTCTACGCAATTGTTTACTTTTAGGGGTCATTTCCGAAAACTAAGGATTTGTTATTATTTTTATTAATTAGGTAATATTGAAATTAATCTTCTAAATTTAGATTTAAGTCATATTTTTTACATGCAATGGTATAATGATTGTGTTATCGGTTGCCATCTTATGTGTTACTAAACTTGTTTAAACGGAATTAAGTATTTTCGTGTAAGAGATTAAAGTAACAACGAAACATCTGTATTTTCCGTTGCATAGAATAGGAGGTACATAGTTTAAGCACTCAGGTTATTTCAGCTTAAATCCTCTTTCCTTTAACTGGATAGTACTCTAAAGGATCTACATATGGTATTCATACTAATTTTTCGTTGTTGTGTTGCTGTTTCTAGTGACCCCTGGCTGGAATTAATTCCCGACCAAGTCCATATAGGCTAGTGGGCTGAGGGAAGTGGCTTTGATTTATAATGGCATCACAACGATCAAAATCCGATTTAGCCAGGTTCCACCAAAATATTGACCGAGGAACCCTAGGGGCAACGTCTGGGGAATCGTACCCTCTTCCACCATCTCTGACCTCATAGAGGGACTTTCGAAGTCTACGGATAAGGTCCAGTCTATCCGGCCGAAATACGGTATTAAACGGCACTTGTCGGGATTTCATCCGAGCACCAACAGCACTGAAAGCCGACGCGCTACCACTTGGCTGCATTTATCCCAGCCAATTTCTTACGTTACGTTGAAGCATATATGATTACTTCTCACGTATTTATTTCTACTTAAACTCACAATTTTTATAATTTATGAACTTTGACATAAATAATACATTCAACTCACTCAAAAAACTTAAAATTATAAAATTAATTTATAAAATAAAGTGTCCACTCCATGAAGGATTTTATGCATTGCTTTCAACTATGTAATTAAAGCTCCCTTAAAATCATGGGACTTTCTTACACATATTATTTCATTTGCGACAGAATTATCTGCAAATAACAATAAAATGAAGATCAACGTTATCATAAATCTCGGAAACAATAATTTCTCTAACAAAAGATATTAACATTGTTTTTCCCCCATATATTTCTAATTACGCGACGCAGAAAAAGTTATTTAAATTAGGGAACGAAAATAGTTCTTTTGTTTATTTAACAGTATGAGTATAGCAGTAATGATATTAATGATCTCCTTAAGTCTTCATAAAAAAGTGACTCTATTCGTTGGCTAAGTATATAAAAGGTGGCATCGAAAACTAATTTTCGCCACTGGATTTACATCTCAAGGAACACTTTTTCTTTATCCTGGTGGCTCATTGAGATAACTATCACATCTAATTCATTTTCTTCAAACGATTTATCTAAGAGTCATTTTCTTTGAGTCCACCCAAACAAACTTTCTAACAATCACCAAAGCACATTGCAAGGAGCTCTCAACTAATTAATGGATACTCCTTTGTAGCTACTCCAAAGAATAAAGGAGTAATTACATAATCCTCTAATGTCACTTACGTATAAGAGCAAGTTATTTTAACCAAAGAGGGGTACTATGGCGCATTTGAGTATTAGATGAGATTATTTTTCCTCATTCATTATCATAATTTGATTTTGATCATTGCATTTGTTAATTGAATGGAAAATTTTCATCTTGCAGTGCGATGAAGACTGAATAGGGGGGGGGGAGGTATAATGTGCGTGCTCCCGTATACAAATAAGTTTTGTCAGAGAATGTGTTTAGCATCACTTAACAGTGCATATCGTTTGCTATAGCAAATTATATTTTTTTTTCGATTACGCGTAAGTAAAGTTCTGATTTGTTATAATTAACATTCATCTCACTTGGAGAATTTTTTTTGCTTCACTTTCAATAAATAACCACAGCTGGTTCGGTAAAACTGTTCTGCTTGGCATCGGGAATTATCTTAAAGTAATATTAATTGGCCATGCATTCAATGATTTTACATATTAACTATAAGTATTAACCCAAATTTTATCCTATCAAGTTTACTTTTAAAGTTATTTAATTTTTTATTTAAATATTCAATTTTTTAACAATATATTACTCATGTTTAACAATATATCACGAGTGATACATTCAACAAAAACAATATATCATTCATGTCGAAATATATCATATAAAATTTCTATAGCAATAATATTCACTGATTAAATTTACTGTATTATTTATTAAGAGTTATATAAAGTATTCATTAATGTAAAATTATCATATAATACATAGGTAAAGGATATCAATTGTAATATTGGACTTTTAGATTAATTTAGGCTTTATATCTTATGCATTTTGTAAAATAAATTAAGACATTTTGATAAATAATATGAACACTAATGTATCTTATTCCTATTCATTCCTTTTGATTATACATATGTAAAGTTCTGATTTGTTATAAGTAATATTCATTTCATAAGGAGAGTTTTTTTACTTCATTTTCAATAAATAACCGCAACTGATTCTGCAAAAATGCTCTACTGGGTATGGCGAAAAAAACATTTCAAAATAATATTAATCGGCATATATTCGATGGTTTTATATATTAATCATGATTGTTAACTAAATTGTTCCCTATCAATTTCGCTATGAGAGTTGTTTTTATTTTTTTTAAATAGGTAATTTTTTAACAATATAACTCATCATGTTCAACAGTATATCATTAATGATACATTCTTTAATTACGTTATATCAGCACCCTCAGGAGAGCCTGTGACCCCTTTTGGACGCGTCCCTAGGTCACGGATCGGGGAATGCTTCGAATGGAATTTCAAGTGTGTGGTAGAAAGGAAATAAAATAACCTTCCCTGGACCAACAGGTAGATATCCAACGCCATTCGAGGCAACAGTAATCCCCTTTCTATGGATAGTGCAAATTCTTATTTTCTTTTTTCTTTTTATTTCTTTCTTCTTTCTCCTTTTATTCTTCTTTACTATTCTTAGACACGACAACAACAATAATATATCAACGATAACAATATATAATTCATAACAAAGTATATCTTATAAAACTTCTATAGCATAATAATATTTCACTGCGTTGATTAAATTTACCAAATTATTTATTGAGAATTATATAAAGTATTCATTAATATCATATAATATAAAGACAAAGATAAATATTCGTAAAATTTAACTTATAGTTGAATTTAGTCTTTATATCTTATGCATAATGACACTTCGGAAAATAAAATTAACACTAATGTATTTTATTCCTTTCGATGATGCATAAGTACATTTCTTATTTTCTATAATTAACTTTCAAATCAAAAGGAGGGTTTTTTTTTGCTTCATATTCAATAAATAATTGCGGTTGATGCAGTAAAAATTATCTATCGGTAATGGTGCAATTCATTTTAAAGAAATATTATTTGGCAATATATTTAATAGTTTTACATATTAATCATGAATCTTAAACAAATTGTTTCTTATCGAATTTCATATTAAAGTTTTCATTAAAGATATATTTAAATATGAAACTTTTTTAACAATATATCACTCATGATATTTACCTATAACTTCTATATCACAATTAAGTTTAGATATAAAAGTTCTATAGCTATAATATTTCACACATTTGATTCAATTTACCGTATTATTTATTAAGAATTATATAAAGGGCTCATTAATATAAAAGTATTATATTATATACAGGAAAAGAAGATCATTTGTAATATTTGACTTTTAGATGAATTTATGCTTCATATCTTATGCATAAAGACATTTTGGGAAATAAAATTAACCCTCTTGTATTTAATTTCTAATTATACCTATCGATCATGCATAAGTAAAGATCTCATTTATTATAATTAACATTCATCTCCCAAGGAGTGTTCTATTTTGCTTCACTGACAATAAACAACTGCGGCTGATTCACTAAAAATGCTCTATTTTGTATAGTGCACTGTATTTTAACATAATATTAAATTGCAATATATTCAATTCTTATACACTGCTGGCCATTGTAAATGCAACACCCTGAAGGAAACATGCAAATAACATGAAATTTACAACATGCATTACCGGAGGTGAGATATGCAAATGATTAGAATTTCAGCGCAGACGCACATCACACACGCCTGTGGCGCCACTTCAAAGCGCTATTTAAGGCTTGGAGATTTCGACGATTTCAAGTTCGGCAATTGTGTTTTTCTTGTGGTTTTTTCAAAAAAACGATCAATTATGCCTCGTCGAAACAGCGATCATCTTTTGATCAAGTATCGAAGTTCGACAGAGGAAGGATAGTGGCCTACCGAGATTGTGGATTATCTTTCAGGGAAATCGGTAGTCGTGTTGGACGAAACCAAACAACTGTAATGCGGATATGTGATCGTTGGATGCAGGAGGGTACGACGGACCGGTGTGTTCGATCGCATCCACCTTAGCGCACCACTTCACGTGATGACAGGCAAATTGTGCGCATGGCAGTGGCGGATCGCTCAGTCACATCACGAACCATTGACGCAGAACCACAGACGTCTCCGCCGCCAATGGTGCGATGACAGAAGGATGTAGACGGCAGAATGCAATGAAATTGTCTTTACTGACGAGTCACGCTTCTGTCTGCAACACCACGATGGTCGCTTTCGAGTCTGGAGACACCGTGAAGAGAGGATGCTGAACAGCTGCGTTATGCACCGCCACACTGGTCCTGCACCGGGTATTATGGTATGGGGCGGTATTGGATATCACTCTCGCACACCTCTAGTACGCATTGCCGGTACTTTAAACAGCCAGCGCTACATCTCCGAGGTGTTGGAGCCAGTTGTCCTTCCTTACCTTCAGGGCTTGCCCACAGCCATATTTCAACAGGATAATGCGCGACCATAAGTGGAACGCATTGTCCAACGGTTCTTCGTCAATCGCCAGATTGAATTGCTTCCCTGGCCGCCTCGCTCTCCAGATCTTTCGGCGATAGAAAACATGTGGTCCATGGTTGTTCTACGATAGACTCAGATTCCATCCCCAGCTGCCACAGCAGATCAACTTTGGAAGCGTGTGGAAGCTGCTTGGTCTGTTGTACCCCAAGAACTCATCCAAAGTCTTTTTGAATCAATGCCGAGGCGTGTGGCAGCGGTGATCTCCAACAATGGCGGCTACTCTGGCTACTGATTTTGGCAGGAAACACACTTCACAGAAGTCTATAAATTTAATCATTTGATACTTGGTCAACATGTTATCTACAAAATAAATTTTGTTGTGATATCTCTTGTCTTTCTTGGTGTTGCAATTTGGGTGGCCAGTAGTGTATATATTAATAAAAATTATCAGCCAAATTGTTTCCTATGAACTTTGCTGTTATAGCTGTATTAAAATATATTTTGAGAATATAAATTTTTTTGATAATATATCGCACCTGATGTTTACCTATTTAGCCAGTTTGGCTTACAAATAATATCACATCATTTTTGTACGGCAATAATAGTTCACTATGTTCAGTTTGCCATATTATTTATTTAGAATTGTATAAAGGTTTCATTAATTCAAAATTATATAATATAAAGTGAAATGAGATAATTTGTAATATTTGGCTTTTAGATGAATGTATGTTTTTTTTTTATCTTATGCATAGAGTTAAGACATTTTGGGAAATAAAATGAACACTAATGCAATCCATTCATACTCTATAAACATTTCTTTAGTGTAAAAACTCAATTTTTAAGCCTTTTCTAATAAGGCTGAGAACTGAACCCGGTTATTTTCTCGTGAAGAGATGCGAGAGAATTGAGCTACCCCTGTCATTAATGGAAGTCTTATGATTTACACCTTTCGCATATTGAAAACAAATTATTTAAGTGCATCTAGAAAAGGCTTGTAAGTAATATGTATTACATTGTAGGCAAATTAGAGAATTTTCATTCATAAAAAATTCTTTAATCGAAGGAGTTTTTAGAACAAAAAATTTATTAAAATATATACGATATTTTTTTTCAAATTTAATATAATTGGGAATTATTTCTTTTAACCTAGAAAGGACCCCAGGACATCTGTTTTACACCAGCATTATGTATTACACAAAAATGAAATTCATGATTGACAGTATGATTAGATGAATTAATATTAGACGGAAACTTTGCGCACTATCTGTAAGAAACCTTAGTTAAAATTATATTTAATTTATTAATGTCGATCATTAAGTCTTTAATTAATGCATTGGCGAACTTATTACTAACATAAGCAATTATTAAAATGTATAAAGAAATGTATTAAAGTATATACAGTAAGATTTTTTTTTTCGAATTTAGTATAATTGGGAATTATTCCAGTCGGTTTCTAAACGTAAAAATGATTCCAAGACATCCGTTTTACACCAGAATTATGTATTACCCCAAAATCAAAATCGTAATTGACTGCATGATTAGATTAACTGATGTTTCATGGAAGCTTTATATATAGGGTGTTTCAAAAAGAAACATCCGATTTCAAAAAATCTTAACTATTCATCTTTTAACCCTTTGAGGGGCGCCGTTTGCACAGTGCAAACGCCTAAATCTAGTCTTTTTTTTCAATTGCATTCAATGTATTCCAGTTAAACGATCAAAAAAATGGTTAGACCTGCCATCTGTTATCAGTTTGCAGAAGTAAAAACATTTTACAACCTTTAATTCGTAAATTTTTCAACATTCTTTAGGTTAAAAAAATCGGGGGTGGGAGGAATCTGCATCGTGCAAACGGGGCAGGTTATTGCAACTGAAAGTGTTAATATCATTTGATCGAATAATGTATAGGCAGAAAGAGGGAAATCTCGAGTTTTAAGCAATTGCCGAGAAGTAGCGCTAACGCTCTTCCTTCGCCCGCCACTTCAGTGTTTGCAAAGATGGCGACTGCACATCAGAAATCATTTTGTGTTCCACGCTTTGCGAAGTGTGAGTCCGTAGCAAATGTTCAGCGTGGTTTTCGTCGACAAAATCCTGGTAGATTGAAGTTCCTACCTCTCACACCGTATTTACACAGTCGCGCTTACGGCACGTTGAATCGCGGGGGTCGAATGTGTAAACGGTGTGCTAGCCGTTTCTCCTCGCCAATCGTGGCGCTCGCTTCGGGAGTGGTCTTCTGGTACGAGTGAAAGGTGCGAATGGTGCTGTGTGGTCCAAATTGCGAATGGCAACGGGAAGTTGCGTCGGGAAGTCTTGTTCATAGCAAGATGCGCGAATGTGTAAATGCGGCATTAGAGCATTAGGCGATGGTATAAACAATTCCAAGACACGGGTGGCCTGTGTACGCATAACAGCTGTGAAAGCAGTGTATGCAAACATGCTCGTAAAAGTTTGGGACGAATTTACCTACCATATAGACATATATCGTGCATCCAAAGGTGGGCATATTGAGTAACTTTAATTTGGTTTCTAAAAAAAATAAACTTTATGATTAGCCATGTTGTATAAAATTAATTTTAAGTTTCTATGTTCAATATTTTTCATAATATTGTCGTGTTGCTACATCCAGTTTTTAGTTCATTTGGACGTTTATCGTAAATTATTTTGGTTAGTACTAATTATTTATTTTTCTTAGAATTTATTTGGGTGCTTTGTGTTTTAATAATTATTTTGTTGAATACAACCCAAAGTCCTGGATGTTGAATTTAGCAACCGAACAAAAACCAAAGAGCTACTCCATTTCACAACATGTAATTTAACCCCCAACAACTTTCAATCAAGACAAACAAATAGATTTTAACATAACAAAACTTAGTTTATTTACGCATTTAATATTTACAATTAACAAAGAGAATCTTTTATTCCCCGAAATCAGTGCACAATAATATTTTTATCTTTCACTAATTGTATTTATTATTACCTTGCCAAGGTTAGGGAGCGTCCCGAGCGCAAAAACAAAATAAATTTTACTCTTTGTTCAACACTAAAAACACCTTCTCACTAAAACTCCTTCCTTACGAAAAAACTAATTTAACTAGCCTGAATTGGAACTGAACAAATTTGAGATTTAACACTCACCCCAATTGCTTTTCATCAACTCACGTTGCTATCTTGGCCTTCTCGCCTCGCCGAGGGTTCGGGGTCACGCTGCTACACCGGACAGGGGGCTATCTTTATTTCTTTCTGGATGAAGTATCAATTTTTCTTAGTTGATAATTGTAGTTGTGCTTTCCTTGGCGTGTACATTCACTATTTTGCACTGGCGATGAGGATTTCTTCACGTCATGAAACGGGGTGCTGGGCTCTCCTCGTAATGTAACTTCTCGATCTCGTTCTCGATTGGTATTTGCTTCTCGGCTGTGGCACGGGACCTGGGTCTCTTGGTCTCTGCTACAATCTGAATGCGGACCTCTCTATTTTACTTAGTCAACGCAATTCGTTTTCTATAAGCTTATCGTATATGAAATCTTGGGAGCGCTTCTCGCTACCCTCGCAGTGGCCGTAACAGGTTTATGTGGAACCCTCAAGTCCACTTAAAGTATATCTTTTTAAGTCGTGCTGGAGATGGGGACCTACAACTTCCCCGATCAAGACTCTCTCCACTCTTTTTTAAAATTCCTTCTATATGTTTTATTTTAATCCCCTTTCACACTTATGACTCAACCTTCTCATAAACTTCAATCAGCCAATCCGAACACCGTAAAAATTTCATTCGCTATACTCCCTTCACACTTTCTCATTGGCTTCTGAAGTTAAACCTCACGCCTTCACAGCCTGCCCATTTCAGACCACCCAAGAATTGCACGTGGCGATGGGGATCTCTGCATACCATAAATTCAACATAAAAGACCTTTGTAACATGATGTCACTTTTTGGCTCCGTCAACTAATCTATGCTTCCAATCTCAGATCTTCCCATCTTCAAATCTCATAAATCTGTCTCGCACGGGCTACGTCCTAAATAACACTATTCAATAATTACTGTCGGCGTTAAGTTTGATTCCGGCCTTTTATCACCAACATGTAATAAAGCTAGCTTTTTATTTAAAAGCGCTTTACTACAAATATACTCACTTCAAATCGGGTGATTGTTTTTGAAATACCCTGTACTTTCTGCAAGAGACCTGCTTTATAGTAATATTTTTTTTATTAAAATTGATCATTAAATTTTAAGTTAATGGATTGGCAAAATTATTGCCGACAAAAACAAATCAACACTATTACATTTCACAAAACTTTATATGAGCTTGCAGTAAGCCTTACATTAGTAAATGTGCCCATTTAGTAAGTGCCTTACATTAGTAAATAATAAACTAGTAACTAGTAACTATTTACTTATGTAGGGCAAAATATATGATTTAATGCTTTAGGCTAAATTATTACCGGGAGAAAGTAATCCTCATAATCTCATTTTTTTACGTAAACCAAAAGAGATTTTAAAACTTATTCACTCACAAAAACATCAAAACATCAAATCCCATTAAAAAAATTCTCCAAACTTAAAGAACAATCAATATAATTATGATTTACGTTCATTGTTATAGCATCGTTATTAGTCTGAAATCAATTATGAATAAGGATATGAAAACTTTTTACCTCTCCTTATTCATAAATATGAAGTTCCTAAGACATTGTTAGAGAATTGGATCAATTTGTTAATTTTGTCTAAGTATCAGCTTTAGTCATAATAACGAGTTCTTTGACTAATATTTTTCTATAGACTTTAGCTATCAGACAAACACATTCTTTTTATTTGCCAGTTGTTATTCTAAAATGTGACATTTATCTCCCATGAAATCATCTATTTGTGTGGTAAATTAAAACTATTTATTAATACATAAAGTCTTAAATTGTCGATTGGCATAGGATAACACTGCAGTATAAAATGTTTACTAGAATGAAATTTAACGTTCAGCGACAATATACGCTTTAGAAAAGCATAAAATTTATGTCATAGAAGTACAACTTTAGTACTAATTCTTGAACCCCAACTGAAATAGCACATGTACAATAGTTAATGAATAGTTCTATTCAGAGCAGTTAAGTATGAACTTATTCAATAGTTTTCAAATTCTTTGGCCAAATTAAGAGGATTTTATACCATACGGAGAGAAACAAAATCTATATTCCTTTGAAACCTCAAAAATTTAAACTTCCAATATACTTAACATCTAGAGCAGTGGGGCGCAAACTGTAGGTCGCGACCCACAGGAGTGGTGGGAGGGCTGGAGCAATAGAAAAATTTGAGGGCTCGCGGATAGCCGGAAGAAAATTTGCATCATCCAGAATTACTTAATTAAAATATGCTTTAAAATGCTTTATTTTTCTCCAATCACTTAATGTTTTAACTTATATTTTTTATGTGTTAAAAAATATGCTGCTATTAAATAAGAAGTCAAACAGTCTTAGAATAAAAATTTCTTCAGGAAAAGACTGTACTTACATTGCTTCCATTTGCTTCTACCTATATGTGTGAGACTGTGTTTTAAAATCTGGATATTTAAAATAGTTTGTCAAAATTTGCTTATATATTTTAATTCTTTTGTTAAAATGTTTCTACTTTTTAAATATCTCTTCTACCAAAATTTTTTCTTTGGGGATCAAGTGGTTCTTTATTTAAAGAAAGTGAGTCGCAGTCGATAAAAGTTCACGAACCACTGATCTAGACTATCTTTTGTTTCTCTGTAAATTATATATATTTAACGCTGCTGTGTACTAACCCTATTGTATTTGCTAACCTAAGTGTTAACCTACGGAAAAAAAATTTTCTACTATTTACAGCTACCTAAATGCTGCTAATCCAAAAAAAAGGGTATTTTCAGATAGCCTGAAATTTTGTGCACCTTGCTATAGTATTCAATTTATGAATTTCGTTCACCAAAGGAATTTATGAGAGTTTAAAACACACTTTAATAGATTTTTCTCCCCGAATAATTTAATTTTTAAATATTATTTGAATTTTTTTTAAACGACAAGTGCTCCAAGGTGTAAAATATTTTTCTATATTACGGAGCTTAAGTTTTTAAAACCAATCTTTTAAATCCGAGTAGGCAATCCTTGGGCAAATTTTCTCCATAGGTTAACATTGAAGTCAGTGATCCCAATAGGGTTAGTACACAGCAGCCTCTGTGCATTATATATTTGTAACTGGTACAATTTGTCTCTGGCTCATTATATATTTGTAAGTGCAAATGTAAACAGAATTATTTTTTTCAAAAACCGCAAAAGCATAGATGCAGTAATCTGCAGTCTCTATGTCATATTACTTGGGTAAACAATATTGACGAGTTATGGTAAAATAATTTTTAAACCCATACTTACACTCTCCACCGAAACTTAGACAAAATCAAGACGATCTCGAATCAGTGGCAAAAATGCAGCGAAAAGTATCCAGGAAAATCAAATGAACAATCAACGAAAATAGATTATGAAATTCAGAAATTACATAAAAATAATGAAAATAGCGTGACGTTGTCGTAGAGTTCTTTGGGGGTGGGTCGTGATTGGTTATAGTGGTAGGCAATGATACCATTACTCTGATTTTAAACAATACATTAATTTATTCACACAATGCAAATATTAGTATACATTCAATTATATTCTTATTACTTTGAACTTACAGACATTCTCATTATATCAATGTATTATTGGCCTATATTATTTCATCTATTTAAATTAATGTCATTTCGGTACGCAATATATCATCTGATTCCTTAATTTCCGCCTATCATATAAGACTCGGGTAACTCGTGAACTTTTGGCAATATTTAATAAAAGGTTACCTCCATTTTTGCAGACTGCAGAAGTGAACTTGGGCTGGCATATTCAGGTGACTGTTGGGGTCTCTATTCGGACTCGCTCAATAGCTTAGGAAGAGGCAGACTTTAACGGCCGGATCAGTTCTCCATTCGTTGCTGGTGGGGATTAGGCACTCCGTCGTGGTTCCGCGTTTCACCTCTTATCGTCTCATAGGTAGCTTGCATGGGTTCAGGCATTCAATCTGGGCTCCGCGGATCCTCTATGCTAGCTTGCGGGGTTCATGCAATCTATGTCGACTCTGCTGCTCAGTGATGCTCCTTTCATCGTTGAGTTGCCGGCTTACAGCGATGCGCTACGTCGGGGCGCAATCTCCCATATATATTCGTTTTCCTTCTCGCTTTCGAGGCTACCACTCTCTATTTTTGGGTGCGAACTCTCAGAGTCACCATCAATCTGATATTCCTCTTTCTATTTTTTATTATGTTCTCAACGCCCCGCCTTTTACATTTCCATTCGTCTCTCATGTTCCACCTTTTTCTTTATACTTCCACTTTTGATTCGTTAACACGTTCCTTCCCTAATCATTCCTTCCACCATTTAGAGTGAGGGGCGTTTTAAACTCGAACAATCCCGTCCTTGACTCATTCCTATTTTTCTAGGAAATGTGTTTTCCCAGAACATCTCCTATGTGTGGGGTCCTCCTCTCTTTGTCCACAATTCCCTTTTCATCACAACGTCTTCCTTCGCTGTTTCGACTCTTAATTGTTTCCTTTCAATCTCTTCTCTTCATCCGGCCCTTTTGTCTGATCAATTGCCATTCCAATTTTCTCATATCACCACCGACTGTTCGATTTAATTGGGTTGTCTGCCCTTTTTGAACTCCTAACATATTGTATCCCCACAACATTCTTTTCGTATCGTCTGGCGTCATTTTACTATTCCATTTTCGTTCCGTTTGTTAATTGGTTTTTTTTTTTGCACCTTTTCTATCTTCTTTTCTTTTTATACATATGTCGTACCCCCACGACATTTCTCCCCCTCCTTTGAGGAAAAAAAAATATTGTTCTCATTGCATCCTCCAACTATCAAATTATCCATCCTTTGCTTTATAAAATTTTCTGCTAACCTTCATTCGTTCCCCTTTAGATGCTCCCCTTTTCTTATTATGGGACCCGCACGTATTGCGTAAAATTGCGTACCGATATGATCTTAACATATTACTATTAATACATCAACTCGTCTGGCGTCATTTTACTATTCCATTTTCGTTCCGTTTGTTAATTGGTTTTTTTTTTGCACCTTTTCTATCTTCTTTTCTTTTTATACATATGTCGTACCCCCACGACAGACGTCGTAGATGATAATCAATTAAACATCAGTAAATCAGCACTGCAAGAGCACATTCGCAGAATGAAAGATAATGAAATTACAAGAGGGGCTTTCATTTCACGACCCGTGAGTTGCGGACCCCAAGGACGGCCAAGAAGAAAATGACTCGATAATGTATAGATCAATTTAGGAAAATAAAAACAAATCGGAAGAACAAATCCGAGATCATAAAGCTAGGTGGGTCCTTCCGAGGCAATCAAAAGTGCTATGGGACGTTCACGTCAAATAAGTAGCAAAAGTTTACCTGATAAACTCTTAAATTGTTAATTAAAACGTACAAATTTTTAACGTCTTCCTACCTAAGGTTTAACGAACTGAAAAAAAAACTGTTTCACTCTGATATTTACAACAAAATAAATTTTTTTGTGAGAAATTGTATCCTATTTGATGTTATTAAGTGTGGCAAAGTCACATTTAAGCAATTTTGATGTGAACTGGAATTCTAGAACATGGATAATTACAGATATAAATGAAATGCAGATATATAGAGATGAAATTGATTATTGATATTATAACTAATTATCATTCATTTATATATATATATAACAGCAGATTTCGCCCCTTTTTTCTCGCTTTACTTCAAGGACATATATAATGCATATTTGGAGCCACTAATCCAGGCAGAAATAATGATAGATCATTGAAAATACAAACAATCATTCCTTGATGTTAAGATTTGGATAGTTTATGATGCGATCACTTAGAGTGAAACAGTTTTCTCTTTTAATGCAACTAGATTTTTTAATTCAAAAATTATATTATCTTTGGATAAGATGATTTCCTAATGAAGCTCCATGCAAATTTTACGAATTTTTGTTTTTATTACTGAGTTATAAAATTCTGATTCTTAAATTATATAACAATCGTATTCAAAGACATATTAGGAAACATTAGTGCTGTACGTAAGTATTCCTGAGTAGTTTCCCAGATAAAATAATTTTTATCTAATTACACCACCAGACTCTAATGGCACTGCACATCAATTTATGATTAAAAACCAATATTAGATGGTAAATTATCTCTTTCAAAGTAGCTTCTTTCTCCCTGCATTTATTTCTTCCTTAAGCACTTTAATGAAACTATTCATCGCAAATATCTCATTGTGAAGTTTCATGAAAGTAATCCAAGTTAAAATAAGTCTAATATTACTAACAATAAAATTCTTTTCCGAGAACCATACGAGCCGTATCCCATTACCCTTCTTAATTTGTAACCGTTTTTTCTCTCATTAATGAATGCTTCAAATTTTCAAAAGGGGGGAAAGAACCATACTAATAATAAACCTTACAGATTGTAAAGACCAAGTGTTCATTAAAAAGACTCAATTACTTACGAACTTCCTACACAGGAGAATCCCGTTCAGACTTAATGCTTTAATCCTTTGCAAATATTTGAATAATTCATCGGTATTATGCCGAATAACAAAAGAAGGAGCTCTAATTAGTTAAAAGGGCTTGATTAAATTTTTATCTGGGTGATCATCTATTTCGGTCACAGTCTCAAACTGAACCTTTTAATAAGAAAAAAAAAATAAACATAGCATTTTGGCAAAGAAAATTTTAGAAATTAATTTCCTTTGAATGGGAATATCCAGTTTCACTTTAAGACCTTTATATATCTCTGGTTATTTAACATTGTCTGGGTATCAGATATAAATATTTTGTTATATTTTTTTTTCTTTTGAATGTAAAAATTAAATAAATGAAGCTTGTTTTAACCAACTATATATTTTTCTTTTAACATGAATTATTTTTTTCTTTATATTCCACATGTTTCATGTATATTTTTGCTCAAGTACATGTTTATCTAAATTACAATATAGCTGTTGACTTTGCACGGTTCGTTATAATGACAGCTTTCCATAGAATTTTATTTGAGATTTCTAATTTTTTTCGACGGCCACACCTGAGAACGACCACTTTTTTTCGGACTAGACTCCATAGAGATGTTTCACTGCAATTGAATTTCACTGCAACTGAATTTCATAAATCACTAAATATAAACCCATCCAGCATACGAGGCATGGAGCTTTGTTTTAACCTGCAGATTTTAACTTGCAGATGTTTTAATCTGCAGATTTTTAAACCTGCAACTGAATTTCATAAATCACTAAATATAAACCCACCCAGCATACGAGGCATGGGGTTTTGTTTTAACCTGCAGATTTTAACCTGTAGATATTTTAACCTTCAACTGAATTCCATAAATCCCTAAATATAAATCCACCCAGCGTAACAGGCATGGGGCTTTGTTTTAACCTGCAGATTAGCCGCTGCACAATAATACTGACAGTGATAAAAATTTAGGACTTAGTAGCCATGACGAGTAGTACTTACTATCGACTTTTGGCCTTAACAATTTAGTTGAATTTTATTAAAAGAATTTATTCACCTGTCTCTTCAGATACTTTTGACCCGTACATAACGATCATCTATTTGAGTCTAAACATTAAGGATAAATATAAATTTGCAGTGTAAAGAATAAAATAATTTTGAGAATATTGGAAGTCATGGGTTCGATACAATCGTTTTAACAATGCTTCATGAATTTCTTAATAATAGAAATCTAAAGCGTATTTATAGGACTGATTTTATTTTTATCTCTCAAATAAAGTGGCTTATTGTATATCGCAAATAATTTATTTCACAATTGCTAATTCTAAAACTGATAATAGCCATGATAAATAATTCTGACTAAAATATAAATCCTCCCGTGACCAGGAAATTGCATCGAAAAAAATTATCATTGCTAGATTTCCAAGTACCTCTTGATTGAAAAAAATAATCAGATAGAAGTTTTGAAATTATGAGATTGAATGCAATAAAATAAAATAGCAAAATAAACAGTTCTATGGATACGACAGATTTAGTGGCATACATTGAAACGTTGTAACAAGCAGATGTTTTTAGATCAAGCAATGGTTTAGCTGGAAACAAAACGTATGTTTACAGAAGTCAACAACGTTTATTTAGGGATACAAGTCATAAAATATGCATTATTTTTGTATATAAAAAATAGAAACAAAGCTTTCTCTAAACAATGGATTTTCGTAAACGTATAGAGAAAAGCTGACAAATAAATTAATAGGGAAAAATAAGAAAAAAGTCATGATTAAGAGTAGGACAATTTTCGGTCACTTTCATCAATGCTTGGTCAGGTAAACTCTTTCTAATGGACTCTAAATGCAATATAATTAAATAGCAAAATAAACAGCTGTATGGATACGTCAAATTTAGCCGCGTATTTTATAACGTTATAACATATGTGTTTATATCAAGTACTGGATATCAAGTACAACTGGAAACAAAAATTTATATCAAGAACAACTGGAAACAAAAATTCTGTATACAGAAGTCAATGTTTATTTAGGGATAACAGTCATAAAATATGCAACCTTTTTGTATTTAAAAAATGGAAACAAAGCTGTCTCTAAAAAAAATTGATTCTCCTAAACGTATAGAAAAAAGCTAACAAAAAATACGTAGGAAAAAATTAGTAAAAAGTCATGATTAAGAGCAGGACAATTTTCGGTGACCCTTATCGAAACTTGGTCAGGTAAAGTCTTCCAGAAAGCAGCAGTTAAGTAACATAAAATATTAATGGACTCCTTCAATTAAGACTTTATGTTACTAAGCTGCTGCTTTCATCAGATTTCTAAATTAGAATATTGTATTACACTGCCCAAAGCAATTATGGGAACACATGGTTTTAACGAAATTACGCAAATACTTACACCGATAAGTAACATAAAATAAATAATCCATAATTTAAAGCCTAGCAGGAAACAGAAGAAGAAAACTTCATATGCAAATTAAAGTTCATGCGGTCAAAAACCAGAAAAAGAACATAAGGGCGGAAATCGGGATGTTGCAGAAACGTCTGTTTCACTGCCTTAACTGTGAAATTCGATTGCTCAGTTATTCTTTTTGAGAAAAGGTGACTTGAAAATGTCTCAACAACGTGATTTTCCGGAATCCATGGCATGACGTATTATAGGCAGACTTGAATACGGACAAACACAACATAGTGTCTCGGACGCTGTTGGAGTCGCCAGAAGTGTCGTTGCAATGCTGTGGAATCGATTCCAAGAAACAATGAATGTTAGACCTCGACTAGGGTAAGGTCGGCCACGCGCCACTACAGCAACTGATGACCGGTATATACTGTTAACAGCTCGTCGAAACAGAACAGACAATGCTGCTCAGCTGCAAAGACAGTTGCTCTTGGCAACAGGACGAAGGGTGTCCAGCCAAACAGTACGTAATAGGCTTCATCAGGGATGTATGTATGCACGTAGGGCAATGGTCTGCATTCCGTTGAACACACGCCACCGTGCGGCCCGAAGAAGATGGGCTGCTGAACATCGAGATTGGGAGCAACATGATTTTAGCCAAGTGCTGTTTAAAGACGAGTCTCGATTCAGTCTGGAGTGTGACACCCGTCGTGTTTTGGTATGGAGGGAAAGGGGCATTCGAAATAACCCCACATTCGTTCGTGATAGGTCACAATACAGACGAGCTGGTTTTATGGTATGGGGTGGAATCAGCATAGGTGGACGTACGGACCTGCATATCATTCGGAATGGTACTTTGACGGCCCGAACGTATGCAGGCGAGAAACTGAGACCTCCTGTCATACTTTACGCTGCAGCCATTGGAGATTCCTTTGTTTTTCAGCATGATAATGCCAGACCGCATACAGCTCGTCTTGTAGAGAACTTGCTTGAAGATGAAACAATTCAGCGTATGGAATGGCCAGCCTGTTCTCCTGACCTGAATCCAATCGAGCATGTTTGGGACATGCTCGGACGACGCATTGCAGTGAGACCAAGGCCTCCTTTTACTCTCCGAGACTTGGAGATTGCATTTCTTGAGGAGTGGAACAGTATTCCCCAAAGTCTTATCGTTAACATCATCGCATAGATGGAAAACAGGTGTGCAGCAGTCTTAGCTGTTCGAGGAGACCACACGCCATATTAAAAATCTTGCATCATTTCTAAACAATACTTTTTTTTATCGTTTACATCAGTGTTTCCCAACCTTTTTTGTGCCATGCTCCTCCTAAGCCTTTCTAAAATTCTTATGCCCCCCCCCCCTATGTAACATGTACATAATTTTTAATATTAAAAAATTGAATTATTCCCTTAAGAAACTTAAATGATAGGTTTTATGAAGAAATCACTAGGAAATTGTTAACGAAACACAGTAAGTAAATTTTGCGCTTGATGCTTGTGGAACAGAGATATTAAGTTAGGTTCCAATTTGGTTAGCTTCAGTCTCAAGTCTCTCCGTTGTGTTATATCCAGCCGATTTCTTTTTTTTTACCAGTAAATCATTTACAGCACTAAATTCACATTCAGATAAATATGAAGATGGAAACGGTAACAATAGTTTTCTTGCACATTAGGTTGAATTTGGGTATTTGATTTCTGTTTCCTCACAAAGCCATGCCATCGCTCCTTTTATATTAAATAAAGTTTTAACTGACTCATCATTTTGCATTTCTGTTATTTCTTCTTGATACTTGATATTTGATATATCAGACAAATCCACTAACATTGGCTGCATCATCCATGTTGGAAAATCAATTTGTATTAAATCAGAAAATCTTTCTTCTAAATCAGCCGATAGAATTTTCAGATGATCGACAATAACAAGTGTAGCGGTATCAGTTACTTCACATTTTGGGAGCCAATGAAACTGCTCAAAGTTTTTGTTGTTAATATATTTCTGACATAACTCAATAAGGGTAATGAAACCAAATATCTTCGCTTTTGCATCAACAATAGTTTTATTTGTTCCTTGAAGTTGCTTATTTAATATATTTAGTTTTTCAAAGATATCGGCTAAATAACTCACAAATGCTTTACCATCGACTTTTAACAAATACTTCATTTCAGGTTTGTCGCTTAAAAAATCACTAAGAGTATCAAACAGTTCCATAAATCTTTTCAAGCAGTTCCCTTTAAAGAGCAATCTTACTTCAGTGTGAAGTAAAAGTCTCACATGGTCTACATTTTGTTCTTCAGAAAATAGCTCGAAGAGACTCTCACATTTGGCATTAGCTTTAATAGCATTGATACACTTTATTACTGAATGTAGTACTTCATTTAGAACAGGCGACATGTTTTTAGCTACCAAGTTTCCCCTATGAATAACACAATGCACAAGAATCATTTCTGGATTCTCATCTGTCATCAATTTTAAGCAGCCATTTTTCTTGCCCATCATATTAGGAGCACCATCTGCAGCACAAGATGTTATATTTTTCATTGGTATATTATTGACATCTAAGTAGTATTTTAGCTTATAATATATATCTTTGGAGGTAGTGGTGCTTTCTAATATTTTACAGATCAACATTTCTTCAGCAAAATGCCCTTTATCAATATATCTTACGCAAGTTATCAATACTGCCTCACTGTCTCTCAAAGTTGATTCATCCATTTGCACTGCGAATTTTCTTGTTTTCAGCTTTTCAACAAGTTGTTTTTCAATATATTCACTCATTTCGTCTATTCTTCTGCTAACAGTATTGTTACTGAGTGGCATAGCTTTTACATCTTTGTCATTTTTTTAAAGAACAGTTTTAAGAAATTCTGATATTGACGGTTTTATTAAATTCTCTCCTATAGTATGTTTTTTTCCAGATTTAGCGATGAATAAAGAAATTTGATAACTAGCCTCAAGAATACGATTATGAGTTGAAGTATGAGCAGTAAATAGAAACTTTAATGTTGTTCTCTTTTCAAAATTTCTTTTCTTTAAAGATCTCTTTTCTTTAAAGTTTGAAAGTAATTCAAATCTGAATTAATATGAGCACTATGCTTCACCTTCAAATGCTCCTCAAGATGACCTCGTTTCATTGATTCGTTGGTCAAGCATTGCTGGCATAAAAGACAAAAAGGAAACCGCTCATCGTGGACAGCGGGTATGAACCCAAATTTTAAATATTCCTCCGAATATTGACGAATTGTTTTCTTGCTTGCACCACTCATTTTACTATGGGCTGAAATAAATACATATAAGATCAATTAAAAACTAAAACTAAAGTATGTGTTAAAATTAATTTAATGTGACATAGAGTAAACGTATACTAAAAATGCATTTTTATTTAAATGCATATAACACATTTACCACACCTCCACCGCAAAATAACATATTTTTTTGCATTTGACAAATTTTTCTGGAAAATTATGCTGCTAAAATTAAAATAAATAAAAATCAAATAAAATACATACCAATTATATCTATACAATGTATATATTTTTTAAATCAACGAGACTTTTACAGTTGTTTTTACGGACGCTTATTTCAAATTAAGACCAACTGAATGCTGAGAAACACTACAGAAGTTGCGACGGGCCATTCAGATGCGAACAACTGCGTTGTTTAGCGAGATTTTAAAGGATCCGGTGTTCCCCGCAAAGCCTGCCGTCTGCCGCAGGGAGGTTAACTTGACGACGCCAAAAAACCAGTTGATATTTTGGTCTCGTCAAACGAATGTATAATATTTATTTGCCGCAATTATTTAAGAATTTGCTTTTTTCGTTCAATTTTGGCACCGCAATCTAGCATTGCATTTATATGGCCCGGAGCAAAATGGTTAAACTCGTGTCGAGTCTATTTTCGAATTGAACCCCTTAACAATCAAATTGCCCCCCTGTGGGGCGTGGGCCCCACGTTGGGAAACACTGGTTTACATGTAACCAAATTGTTGCCCTAAATCATCTTTTCATGTTTTTTCCATATTTTCAAAGAATTAAAGCTTAATTATAATTTTTTTACGTCTTTTTTTCTGTATTGTACATTGATACGCGTGTACTATCAATTTTATGGCAATACGTGGCTGTCTCGCACGGTTTTCTTAACTTCTTTGCTTGCTCCCCTAATTTCTTTGAGCAGTGTAGTTCTTATTTGGTCGCAGGCTTATTTGAAAAACGTAAAAGATTTTACAGGGATAATATTTCGGAATTTTATGATTAGAAACTGATTTTAAGAAGAATTTGTTTAAGAAAATATTTTTACAGGTATGTATTAATCAAAGTAATTAGTAATAATACTAAGTTATGAATATCTTAATTACTTATAATTTACTAATTAATTTAATTATAGTACTTCTAAAGTACAGATATTTAGAGATTCTATTCTACAACTACCGGAATCAAGTGAGAGAGTAACGAACGCTTTGCTTAGTGAAAATTTTATTATTTAAAATAGTTCCAAGTAAGTTAAATTTGTTTATTAAACAATAAGCTATTGTTTATGCAAAAATATGGCAAAATGTTAACTTTGATAGTAAATAAACGAGAGCATACTTTGATTAGGATTCTATGCATTCATCAGTATGAATATCCAAAAGTATTGAACACAACTAAATGTATAAAATTTAATGCATGAATAAATCGAAATAGCCAAATAAAACCTACTGCATCACACCAGCAATCAGCTATTTAGTTGTATTAAAGCAAGTGCAACCAGACGGAGTAGATCAAATATTGAATGCTTATTTAGGATTTTGCATTATTCAGTTTTAGCATATAGTTATTCTATTTAGAGGTATTCATTCAATTAAGTGAATCCAATAATCAGTCACTACAAACATTGATATCGGTGTACAGTGTTCAAATGCATAAACATTTCAAGAGATACCTGTATGGTGGCGTGGAAACAGCGATAGTGCTATCTTAAATATTAAAATACAGCGTTTGACGGATTTAAATGATTTGAGAAATGTGATTTAGAAAACAGTGGATAGATTCAAATATATATTCAGCAATATTTATAGTGAAAACAGTTTCGATTAGAATTTATGCATTAGTTTGGAGTCAAATGCAAACATTTATATTCGTTTTGTTGTAGTTATATAAACTTCTTTATAATTAAATAGGATTAATAACTATTGCAGTTAATAATGCTCACTGTGCTGTTAACTGTCAAGCAGAATTTTAAATATGGATGACTGTGAACTCTCGATGTCTATTTTTTATGGATAACAACTAAGGATTTGATCATATCCTAATTGGTAAAGGATATAGAAACTTCAGAGAATGCTACTTTTCTTAAAATATATTTTCTAATGTATATGTAAGCCACATTTTCAAATGATTCATATTTTACGTTCTTAGGAATTATTCTTATTCTATACATTAAATTTATGATTTAAATGCTTAAATGAGTTATTTTACCTCTTGATCTAAAGTTTTCCAAGTTTCTATTCCACTGGGATTAGTAAAAATGATTTATTTACTTTGAAATCCGCTTCAAGACTGGAGCTTATTTCCTTTCGCTGAAATTTAGAGGCTTTACCCCTAATTAAAGTTCAGTTACACACTGGTACTTCTTTGCTCTGAAAGTCGAAATGTCATCTCTTGAATTCTGCTTTAAAACTGCAGTATACATTTTGGAAATTGGTTTTCGCGTCGGGACTTGGAAAAGGCAACTTACTGTTGTTAGTTAAAACCATAACAAAAAATAAGTTCACTAAACGTTATAAAACAGGAAAATAAAGTCGAATATGTTGCAGTGACCCCTACCTTCTTTGTCAGTTGATAGGTCATTTACTTTTATAAACGCTATATATGATTCTTAAGAAAAAATAGATCTTCCACAGATGCCTTGGTTGAAAGAAAATCAAATGTAAAAGAGAGAACTGCGATCGAGGTAGCCTAGTGGTAGCGCGTCTGCACTCGCTGCTGAGGGTGCTTGGATCGAATCCCGCCAAGAATCGTTAAATACCTCGGTGTCTAAGCCGAATATGGGCACGTTATATCCGGAGACCGGAAAGTCCCACCATGAGGTCAGAGAGGGAGGAAGAAGGTACGACTCCCTAGATGTCGCTCTCGGGGCTCTGTCAAAATTGAGATGGCTCTTGGCTAAATCGGACTCTGACCCCTGTGGTGCCATTATAAACCGACGCCACACGCCTCAGACCGTTAGCCCATAGGGACCTGGTCTGGAATACTTCCGGCCTGGGGGCATTAAGAACAACAACGACAACAACAACATAGAGAGACGTGCAAAGAAATGTAGAATAAGGTTTTGTATTTAAGTCCATAACTTGTAACCGTTATTACATTATAACGTTGCAACCATATATATATTCCACTTTATTGATTTTTTATTTATCTTTTAAACACTTCTAGCAATTATTTGCAATCTTTCGGACTGTCCTTGGATTTATAGTGGTAGCTCATGATGAATAAGTCCGATTTTGCTGATATCTCTATTCTCAGGAGACTAATATTACAATATCACGATAGCCCACAGCTTCAAACAGTTCTGTTGCGAATATTCAATCTGACCGCATGTTTTCGAATATAATAACCTTCAAAATTACTGTTGATAATGTAAAGATTTTCACTGTTTCTGCTACAGATGGAACTTTATTGATTATACCTTCTACAACATAGACATAACAGTTTTATAGTATTTTTTTAATTTATTACCAAACTGTTTTGTAGTAATAGTATGAACTCTTACAAATGTTTATATACATGTTGCCAAGATGTTTTGATGGTCCGCTTTTATTTAAGAGGTTCAACACTCTTTAGTATAAACATCAAATAGTCTAAAATTTCACGAATCCATGCGATAAATGTCTGAGAGTTACCACACTGTGATATCACGTGACTTGCGATGAGATCACATTCATCATTATTGACAATGTCACGCAAGCGTAGCAGCGAGCATGCTGTTAAGAGGGATTTCGAGGATATATTAAACTATGGCTTCGCACTTGTTGCATGTAATCTGACATGAAATACAATTAGCAGAAAATACCTGTCACCGTTATTTATTGTACTGACCGGTCACTTTTTTTGCACTCGTTGTCATGGCTTTCGTGCATTATAGAAATTGATTGAGTTCTTTTTTTTTCAATATTTAAGGCCGGATGGTGTGAATTTCAGAGGAAGACTTATGTAATTGTATGAATTAAGAACATTACACACGCAATCAGCTTTATAACCGTTATTTTTCATGAAGCAAAGAACAAGCAAAACATTTTAATAAATTTTTCTTTGCTGATATCAAATGATGATTCACTTATAGTAATTTTATTATCATTTACCCACATTTCAAACCTGTTAATGAAAATTTTCAATTTTACTAAAACATTTAAAACGCTGTTTAGAAAATTTCACTGGCTGAAAATACCTCTTCGAGTTCTAACCTACTTTGTTACTGTTAACAATCATTAATTTGAAATATGCAATAATTTTACATTTATATTGTCATATTACGGAGCTTACCTTTTTTACTGTATACCTACATTGTTTCCATTTTATTCAAGATCGTTATCCAGTATATATATATATATATATATATATATATATATATATATATATATATATATATATATATATATATATATATATATGAAATATCATAGCAATAGGCATCGTTGGAACAGCTGATACTTGAACACCTGTAAAGGAATTCTTGGGACGCAGTAAACAGGCGACTGAATTAACACACCTTTATTTGTCGTTTTATACGTAGTTCCCCCATAGGAAGGGACCTAGACCGTGTGACATATTATATGTACAATCATTATCATGAAGAGCGAGCTTTTTGCCGTGTTCACATTTTATATCGGGAACATACAGAAGACTTGGTGTAAGCAATAATCCCTATGACGCTATGCTACGTCATGGACTAGGGCGTGTCCGATGATTCTTATCGGTTCAGTCTCCCTAGACAGAGGCTGTTCTAAGTCTATCAGGATATTTCTCTGTCTATAGGGGAACGAACGGATTAACTACTGCAAACTTTAAGAGCTATTATATCATCATTAGAAATGGAATAAATTATGTTTTATAGGAATATAGACAAGTCAGATAATTAATATAAAAATTATTTTTATATTACATATATATATATATATATATATATATATATATATATATATATATATATATATAAGCAATTAAATATTGATAAAAGGAATCAGAAGGAAAAAGCAAGACTGCACAGAAAGCTAGTGCCGATAATATAACAATAGTACATCAAAACATGAAGACCTTGTAGTTAATGACCGTGGGGAGTTGTGACCCCTCTCTCCGGTTAAAACTTGTTTTTAAACCATGGCAACACTCCCGGAGGTCACTACAATTAAAACTTACATAAAATTAAAAAACTAGAAATGAAAAAGAAAGCACAACTGCCAAACCAGTCAGAACCTCAATGCATATCCCTATCAAATGAACCACACACCAAAACTACAAATATAAAAAATAAAAAAGTCAACATACACCTCAAACACCAGCTTCAACCAATACTCAATTATGGTCACAGTCATTTGCTTTCATTGTCGTAGTTTATCATTTCTGGACCTTGCGCCATTAAACCCAAAACAACCAGCCATTTGCTTTCAAAAACGTGGTTAATATGTCTTTTAGAAATAGAAGTGGAAATCCTCTTTCACGTGCTCTTCTCCTGAAATTTTGCATATTGATGTTAAACTCCACAATATTTCAATGTAATCATCTACTTCTAATTATATGATTTAAAATAATATTCCGTTTTATGTTTTTATGTATATTGTTGTCCCATCACATAATTCTGACTGTCTCAAATCCATATTCATCACGTTTGTCATACATACTGTAAGTTAAGTTATACTGATCATCGATGTTCAAACTCGAATCCAGAAAGACCAGATTACCATTTTTGTCACGTTTAGAATCTACAACCTCTAAACATGCAGGGTAAAAACACAAACTCAGTGATGTAATATTTTCTTTAAATACAATTAGTGCGTCATCAACATATCGGAAATAAAGGAGCTCATTTAAGAGCATTACTTTTCTCTCATAAAAATGCAGATATATGTCGGCAAGTGCAGAGGATGTTCCTCTGCACTTGCCGACATTACTATATTAACCACGTTTTTGAAAGCAAATCAATGTGACCATAATTGAGTATTGGCTGAAGCTGGAGATTGAGGTATGTGTTGGCTTTTATATTTTTTATATTTGTAGTTTTGGTGTGTGGTTCATTTGATAGGGGTATGCATTGAGGTTCTGACAGGTTGGGAAGTTGTGCTTTCTTTTTCATTTCTAATTTTTTAATTTTATGTAAGTTTTCAGCTTCAATGAGGTTTCTGAAATTGTAGTGACCTCCGGGAGTGTTACCATGGCTTAAAAACATGTTTTAACTAGAGAGGGGGGTCACAACGCCCCACGGTCATTCACTACAAGGCCTTCAATTTCTGATGTACTATTGTTATATTATCGGCAATAGCTTTCTGTGCAGTCTTGCTTTTTCATTCTGACTCCTCTTTTCAACATTTAATTGCTTATACAGTATATTTTTTACGAGTAGCTCTGCGAAGTGAATAATGATTACTCTTATTGATTTCGTTAATTTTAATCTCTTAATTCATTTGAAACTTATATATATATATATATATATATATATATATATATATATATATACACACACTGCTGAAAAAAATTAGGGGAGCAAGCAAAGAAGTTAAGAAAACCGTGCGAGACAGCCACGCATTGGCATAAAATGGATAGTACACGCGTATCAATGCGCAATACAGAAAAAAAAGCATAAAAAATTTGTAATTAAGCTTAAATTCTTTGAAAATATGGAAAAAACATGAAAAGATGATTTAGGGCAACAATTTGGTTACATGTAAACGATAAAAAAAATTATTGTTTAGAAATGATGCAAGATTTTTAATATGGCGTGTGGTGTCCTCGAACAGCTGAGACTGCTGCACAGCTATTTTCCATGGATGCGATGATGTTATCGATAAGACATTGGGGAATAATGTTCCACCCCTCAAGAAGTACAATCTCCAAGTCTCGGAGAGTAAAAGGAGGCCTTGGTCTTAGGACCATGGTCTTAGGACATACTCAATAGGATTTAGGTCAGGAGAGCACGCTGGCCATTCCATACGCTTTATTGTTTCAGCTTCAAGAATTTTCTCCACAAGACGAGCTGTATGCGGTCTGGCATTATCATGCTGGAAAACAAAGGAATCTCCAATGGCTGCAGCGTAAGGTATGACATGAGATCTCAGTTTCTCGTCTGCATACCTTTGGGCCGTCAAAGTACCAATCCGAATGATATGCAGCTCCGTACGTCCACCTATGCTGATTCCACCCCATACCATAAAACCAGCTCGTCTTTATTGTGACCTATCACGAACTAATGTGGGGTTATTTTGAACGCCCCTTTCCCTCCATACCAAAACACGACGGGTGTCACACTTCAGACTGAATCAAGACTCGTCTGTAAACAACACTTGGCTCCAGTCATGTTGCTCCCAATCACGATGTTCAGCAGCCCAGCTTCTTCGGGCCGCACGGTGGCGTGAGGTCAACGGAATGCAGACCATTGGCCTACGTGCATAGAGACCTCCCTGATGAAGCCTATTACGTACTGTTTGGCTGGACACCCTTCGTCCTGTTACAAAGAGCAACTGTCTTTGCAGCTGAGTAGCATTGTCTGTTCTGTTTCGACGAGCTGTTATCAGTATTTACCGGTCATCAGTTGCTGTAGTGGCACATGGCCGACCTTGCCCTGGTCGACGTCTAACATTCCCTGTTTCTTGGAATCGATTCCACAACCTTGCACCGACACTTCTGGTAACCGCAACAGCGTCCGTGACACTACGTTGTGTTTGCCCGTATTCAAGTCTGCCTATAACGCCATGGATTCCGGTAAATCCGGTTGTTGAGACATTTTCAAGTTACCTTTTCTCAAAAACAATAACTGAGCAATCGAATTTCACAGTTAAGGCAGTGAAACAGACGTTTCTACAGCATCCCGATTTCCGCCTTTATGTTTTTATGTTTTTTTTTGTTTTTTTTGACGCAATGAACTTTGATATGCATATGAAGTTTTCTTCTTCTGTTTCCTGCTAGGCTTTAAATTATGGATGATTTATTTTATGTTACTTATCGGTGTAAGTATTTGCGTAGTTTCATTATTTCGTTAAAACCATGTGCTCCCCTAATTATTTTGAGCAGTATATACACTCATGGACAAAAAAAATTAGCGCATCAAGAAGGAGTCGTCAAAATGAAACGAAATTTTACATATGTAATGACTACTTTGATATAAGTAAATGATAAGAAAATCAAAGAAAAAGGATAATTTATTTCAGAGAAAAAGGCAAATGCACGGAAGAGTCAATACTCCGTTGGACCCCCTCTAGCGCGAATGCACGATGCGATACGACCGGGCATTGAGTCATACAAGTTCTGTATGATGTCTTGAGACATTTCGTTCCACATTTGCTGTAACCTTGCCTCTAGTTCGTTCAAACTCGTGAGATGCCCAACTCGTCGTCCCAAATGATCCCAGATATGCTGGATTGGAGACAAATCTGGGGATCGGGCAGGCCAAGGAAGGGTAGTAACAGTGCGGAGACAGTCTTGTGACACCCTTGCCGTATGAGGTCGAGCATTGTCTTGTTGAAAAATGGCTCCTAGGAGCCGTAGCATGAGTGGCAACACATGTGGTTGCAGGATTTCATGAACATACCGCTGGACTGTCATGGTGCCTCGGAACAATACTAGGGGTGACCGTGTATTGTAGGCAATGGCACCCCATACCATCACACCAGCTGTGGGAGCGATGTGTCACTGTACAGCAAAGGCAGGATTGAAGCGTTCACCACGGGCTCTTCACACACGAACACGATTGTCATCACTGCCGAGATTGAATCTGGATTCGTCGCTAAAGACGACCTGGTTCCATTCCGCTGCAGTCCAGTTTCCTCGTGCGCGACAAAACTCCAAACGGAGGCGTCGATGGGTGGGCGTCACGGGCTGCACAAGTAATGGGCGCCGCGATACCAACTGTCCTTCAGGCTGGCGCCTTCGTATGGTTCGAGAAGACACAGAGGCCACTAGTGAAGGTGCTACCTGTTCCTGGATGGCGGCCGATGAAGCATTTGGCTGTACGCGTGCATTTCTTACGATGTGGCGGTGTTCTCGATGACTGGTCTGTCGAGGGCGTCCTGAGCCTGGTCTTCGTGTACATGACATCTATCGGGTCCACTGGTCCCAACACCTCCTCACAACACAATCAGAGCGGCCTAATTGACGAGCTACTCGCCTAGCTGACCACCCAGCTTCCATCATCCCGAGGATTCTCCCCCTCTCAAACTGCGACAATTGCTTATATTGTCTTCGAACACGGCGTAATGGCATGTCTATCCCAGCCCTTCCTTTGTAAATGATTCAGCACACTCAAACAAGCTTTGGTTACCTGTTTTATACTCCACAGAGTACGATGTTCAACGCCCTCTACCGGCTATACGTAATGCGCAATCACGCTGCATTTCTAATCATTTGCATATCTCCCCGACATGTACCTTCATTGCAAGTTTCGTTACGATCCCGCAATTATTTCTTGGTGCGCTAATTTTTTTGTCCATGAGTGTACATACATACATACATACATACATACATACACACACATATACATATATATATATATATATAATTTAACCTCCTTTCAATCCTCCTGAGGAAATTTTGCAATTTGACCAAATCACTTCGCCCGTTGGTTGGAAAATTTTACTGACCGAAAATACCTCTTCGTGTTCCAACCAACTTTGTTATTGTTAACAATATGTAGTTTGAAATATGCACTAATTTTATAATTTCATTGTCATATTACGGGGCATGCTATTTTTTCTGTATACCTGCATTGTTTCCATTTCATTCACAACCGATATTCAGGACAGATGTAACCTTACGCTAAGCGTTTATCTTAGCGTCGCTTACGACTTAGAAGAAATCAAGATATTATTCTAAGGAAAGTATCTTAAATAGATTTAATTACAGTCCATTGATTGCTATTTTCCTCTGATTACGAATGGGTTGTCAGTAGTATCTTTCTTTTGGTTAGCCGAGGAGTTATTTGATTGTTTATAAAAAAAACACTCTAATGCATAGTCTTCCGCAATAGACAATATGCTTTCTAATTGCCTCTCGTCGGTTGATTTCATTAATTGCAGAACAACAGAGATAATTTACTTAGCTATGCTTTCTGTTATTCTTTTAAATTTAATTCGCTGGAAATGAGACTATGTATGCGAAAATTTGATCCACCGCACTTTATTTAGATTCTATTTATACCCATTTTGAAGCAGAAGGTCGTAAATATCCTTTCTCTTAAAATACCACTCGGTCAAAAACAATATTGCCTTACTGAAGTCAGTTCTTCCAATTACATGCGTTCTTTATCATTAGATAATTTGTTAGTCTTTTTCATCCATTTCCTTAGTATATAAATATATTGGGCTCGAGGTGGCCATAGCGGTAGCTACGTAGCCATAAGCGAGGTAGACATAGCGAGGTAGCCATGGCGAGGTATCCATAGCCATAGCATACCTAGTGCTACCGAGGTAGCCATGTTTGATTCCCGACAAGCGCCCTTAAGCAGCTTTGGGTCTAGGCCGGAAATGAGCGCGTTAAATTCGTAGACCGGAAAGTCCTTCTATGAAGTTCGAGAGGATGGGAAAGGGTACGGTTCCCTCAGATATCGCCCATGGGGGTGTCTTTAAAATTGAGGTGGCACCTAACAAAAACGGAGTCCGACCCTTGTGGCGCTATTATAAATTGAAGCGTACTTCTCAGCCTGTAAAAGCCTATGGACCTGGTCTGGAACAGGTTCCTGCCAGGGGAAATTAGCCCCTGCACAAATTCCCCTGCCTAACAACATTAACAACATGATTTTTGAGATGTCTGTTTTGAATTTCGGTCCCTGCAAAATCTATGCGAGTGTTTTTCTCAATTCTTGTGAAAAAGCAAAATCATATATTTCGCAATCTCTCGTTAGTATCTCTATTCTTTAAAGTATGTGACACAGAAGGTACGTACATGTACAAGAGCTATTCAATCTTAGAAACAAGGTCTCACAAAATGTTTGCGAGACTTTACGAAAACTTTATTTGACGGGGAATCATTGACCAAGTACATACAAAAATTGGCGTAAGAAAAATATCCAAAATTATCTATAACATCAACTTGATCCTCAGAATAAAAGTTGCATAATTATTCTCTTAAAGTGCATTTTCCCTTACAGTAAGGCAGATTAATAAAATCCTGACTAACAGTTATTGGGTCATCTCGACGACCATAAAGACAATATTAAATAATATTTCTGCAAAAATATTCATTGGGGATTTCTATAGTTTTAATGTTTTCTATGTTTTGTAAAATCAACTTTTCCAATTTACTCACGGAACAGCTAGCCCTTCTATATTTCAAATAGTAATACACGTAGTACACATAGTACAAGACAGTTGTAATTTCAGTTATACTTAATAGCAGCACAAAAAATCAGATTTAGTGTTTTCTAGATTTTAGAGACCTTATATTTTATGTAATTAGGTTTTGAACTATTAAATTTGGCATACAAATCTTACGAATGAGAGAAATAATTTATCTAAAAATTCAACTTAACCACAGTTTTCTAACATTGCATTTATATAAAAATATAATGTGCGAGCATTCGTTATATCGTCCTTATACAAGACAGAAATTTTGTTTTACGTAACTCTGCAATTTTGAAATCAAGTAAAATTTAAATTTGTTTTTTTCACTTTCAACTTAACATACAACGAATAAGACTATCTTGTATTACAAAACAGTATGTATATCATTAAATACCATTTTTCTTTCCCGTTCCATCTCGTTACCCTGAACAATAAATATATAAAGCTTCCTGTGCTATTATTTGTTGCTGCATTTGATTCCCTTAACCGTATAACAATATTTCGATGTTTAGTTTATTTGAGTTGAATTTTGTTTTCAAATTTAACATCTGATTTATTGACTTTTGCAACGTTTCACAATTTTATTTTCAAAAAGTTTGCTACATTTTGTATTTTTATCTCATTATTGTAGTTAGAATCTAAATTATTTCTTACTATAATAATAATAATATTCCTTGAATTTAATGAAATATTTTTCCCTTGAATTTTAAAATAGTACTTGAAATTAAAGTTTTCTAATATATTCACAACCAATTGAGGCACTCAAGATCTAAATCTGCCTTAATTTAATGAGATCAGAAAATTTTTCAGCGTTACTTAAGTTTTTTTTTTCTTTCGAACACCGTAGCCAACAAATGCAGAGCCTTATTGCCAAAATGATATATGCCTAGATAAAGCGACGTCCCGCCTGTATGGTGTAGTGGTGAGCGCTCTTAACTGTCACGCAGTGGGCTTGGGTTCAAATTCCTAATATGGCTTGTTTTTATCCTTGTTGTCCCCCTCATAAGGAGTAATGCTGGCTCACCTATATGGTGTTCCCATAATAAAGTAGCCAGTAAATCGGTGTGAATAACGAAACGCGAATGTCTCACGACAAAGTGCCTCCACTTTGGGCAAAAAAAGTAAACAAAGTAGGTAAATAAACAGGAAAATTAAACAGAAACCTCTAAACGAGTAGAGAGAATCTGCAGAACATGTCTTTAAAAAATGTGAAAGACGAATTACAAATGTAATAACCATTATAATCCTTTTCATTTCAACACATTATTTGGATGCATATTTATATTAAAACTACGTGTTTTATTTACTTGAAAAAAGGACAAATATATAGTGTTTCCAGCACGTCAGTGTTTCTATTTAAACAAGTACTTCTTGACATTCTAAAGTGTATCTCTAACAGTTTCATTCCATAATATGTAACTTCAGTTCAAAAGTAACACGCCAAAAAGTTTAAACATAATCCATTTCATTTACCCTGAAAAAGTTTTATTTCTTATATTACATACCAGATGGCAGCACCAGTCTATTTATAATGTAATTAGGGATTTTTTTAATTATATGTCACAGATCAAGAAATGAATGGAATCCTCCGTTAAAAATAGTAACTTTTTTTACAGTTTTCTTGAAAATTATGCAGTCGTTAAGAGGTTAGTTCCAAATATCTAAATTCTTTGTTATTTATTTATTTATTTGTTACACTCGTAGCCCCATTCATCTGAGATATACCTTTAAGACATATCTCCTGTCGAAGGCAATATAACTGGGAATATATTCCCAAATCGCAAAAACACAATTTTGGAAACTAATGGAGATAAAAAACCTAAACTCGTATCTTTACCCTCCAGACATTGAATAAATAAAACATCTTGTTGAATCTTTTGTTAAATTACAAATTCGTTTCTATATTATCAAATCTACCCAATATGGATAAATTTTATTTTGAACTCAAAATGTATATGATATTCGGATATGATGTTTTCAGCTACAATATCATTCTCTTTGCATTCGGATAAGCTCTTTCACTTTAAACTATCGTATCCGAATACGGAGAGAAAAATATTTTATTCAGTTCCACTTGAATTAACTTTATATTAATTATTTACTGCGATTCGATAGTTCTACTAGCATATTTTGAAGGGCGCAGAAGTCAGTTTCAAGCCACGCCAGAATTTCCCCCAAAACAGTCGGAGATATTGTGGAATTTCCCTCCTCGTTCAGTTAAGATTAAATATGTGTTGCTTTTTCAACTTGTCAACCATTATCATCCGAATGAGATACATTTTGTGCATCGAGTGTCATCAGTGTCACGGACTATGTTACTTCCCTTTAATATTCAATAGTAAAAAAGTACGAACTATATATTTGTGGTAATATTTCAGGCCTAACATGTTATTCTATGACAGTTTATATGGAACGGTTGCTTCACGTCTAATGAATATCAATGGAAGATATAAAATCGAAAATATCTTAAAGATTTATCGTTTAGAACAATAGCAACAAGGAAATCTACAAGAGAAAAATAAATTATTACCATGTTTATGTAACAATATGTTCCAGTTAAGGCTCAAAGAATTTATGTTCTTTTTTAGGCAAAGAATAATAAGTTGTAGCAAACTACATAGAATGAAATGATCGAATGAATAATAGATAGTAATTATGTTAAATTTGTGAACGCATTCTCGGTTCGCTTTGTTTTCTTTTTTTGCGAAATAATTCTAATTGAATTACGAATTTTACAGCTAAGACAGCCATATTGTACATAACTATGGGTATTCAATTAGTTATTTAACCATAAAAATCAGTACAACCTTGCAACGGCGTGTTTTCTTAGTAATTCGATTCATGTTCTCTTGTTATCCGGAAGACATATTGTTGCATGTCTATACTGAAGGTTCCATATTTGAGGACAAGCTAATACAGTACATACTATACTCTCTTCTTCCACTACATGTCTATGGATACTTTTTATACTTCTTTTTATATCGAGGAAATGAAATTCTCAATGCAGCAACTTAGGAGAATGCTCGACTCCTATACTTGTGGCAGTGACACTCATAATTCTTTAAAGCCCTTCAAGCCGTGATGCACCAACTCAGGCCTGCTGCTTGTCTTGAGGCTCAGCCGATCAGGTCCTTCCTTGGAGAGTTTCAACACTTTGGAAAAGAAATCTTTCTGCGTTGGATTTCCTCCCACTGAGGCATCTGTGGAAATGAGGCCGCAGATGCGCCCCCTAAATATGTCACAGCTTCCTTACTGCAGAGCGCTCCGTGGGGCTTTCTTGGTCGTGTCCTTTGTTTGTGTTATTTGTTATTCATTATGTCAAGTTCTCTGCCACTGGCAAGAAAAAAAATAGGTCACAGCTATAACACAAACTGCCCGGAGTGAAGCCCGTTTTTATGTCGGCGACCTATTTATATCGAAAAATTAAAGACAATTACACAGTTAACATTAGAGCTTTGGAATGAGGCAATCAGTAAGATCCCTGGAGGTCCAAGAGCAAAGTCATTTGGCGCCTTCACGATGACTTCGTACCATAAATGCATTGAGGCCTATCTTCACTGACTGGTATTGCTGAACTGTCTCTTGTATCCCCACTGCACGGAAGCCATGTTTATGGATGTCAGTCATCTGCTCTCCTTCTCTGCCTTGTTTGGTAAATCATTTTCTGACCAATGTTGGGAAGCGAAAAGCTTGCTATCTGTTCCTTATAAATGAATTTTCTGTCGTATTTTCCAAATAATTATGTATTATTGGTCTAATTGTTTTGTACTTTTGCATGTTTACACATTTTGTATTTGTATTTCTGTTGTATTTCATAATTTGGGATTGAACCTTTTGGATCCAAAAGATATTACTCTTTCGATTTCAGCTGCAACGAAAATTATAACAGAACACTCATTTTTTAATGTTCACATTGAAACAGAATTATTATTTCAGACCATATTAACAATTTAAGAATCATAATGTTAAAAAGTTTTATTGCAGTTGAATAACGTAATTTCAGATTTATAGTTTTAGTTTGAATGTCATTTATGCAAACAAATAGTTATGTCTTAAATTCTGGCAAACAATTCTTGTCATATAAATTTCACTTAGAATTTAAAAGCATATTAATTTTAAATGTACCACGAATTTTATGAAAGGGAATATTTTATCCATTTCAGAACTGCGACCGAATATTTTACAACTAATTCGTCGAAACCCATGTTTATACAGCTCTCCAAACAGTAAAAGTTTACGAACTTAAAAGAAACTGTTTAGAGAACCGAAAGCAGATGGATTTATGGTCTGAAATAAGTCGCACGTCTTGAAATGAAATACGTTTACAAATCCTCCCTGGAGACAGTTGTGAAAAATGGGGAATCGAAATCCAATAAAGTGTCTACAAAAAAGGATATAAAATCTTCAATTCACTCATTAAAGTGGCACAGAACTCTAGCATCAATCCATTTGTCCGTAGAAGCTCAGCTTTGCTTTTTTTCAACAAGTTTTATCTTACGATATAAATAGATAATAAATTTCGGATTCCTCTTTGAAACCAATCGAATATTAATGGGCTTGACATTAAAAATATCGGTGGAGCAGCGAAATAAATTGCTTGAAATCGATGTGACGATTGCGTTTAGAAAATGTGTTTACATTTTTTTAAAAAAAAGATGTTTTTGGAGAGATGTACGTTCATGTCCCGAATAACTCTTAAATAGGAACAAAACCAAAAAAAATGCTACATAATTTAGTGATAGTGCCGCTGATTAATATAAAAATTTATAAAGCTTTAAAAGTGTTGTGTTAGACTTACTTTAATGCTGTTATATGTATTTTTCAGTAAGACTTTAATTTTAATTTAAGTATGAATTGCATGTTGTTCTTTAATATGCGGTATTCATTAATTTAAAACTTTATGATAAAAATGATTTGTTTTAAAGACAACATTGTAAGACTGTCTTGAATAACTGTATCACATAGATTTAATTCCATTTTCTTTTAGATTGTTTAAGAAATTTGTTTTCTAATAATATTTTCACTGCTTTTAAGATTTCCTTCCAAATCCCCGAAAAACAACAGAAATGTATGCGATCAAATTACATTATTCTACTCTCAAATATTGTTTTACTTTATATACTAAAACATCTTTCTTAAAATTAATCTATCCGTAAAGATCTGGCTAATTTGTCTGGATCCCAAATGTTTCTTCATACTCATGGCTTTAGCATCCAATTAAAAAGTGGGAATATGTGTGCCTTGCTATTTTCTTATGGTGCATTGAAAAATTAAAAGTCCAGAATATTCCAATTTCTTACTAATTTTTCTTGCGTTTCACTATTGTTATTTCATGCAAGTATAAACCTAGTGAACATTTAGTCTTCAGAAAAATTTTAAAAATATTTGGTCCAACAATTTGATAGGAGAACAAACTTTTGCTAACGTTTCATGTAAAATAAAAATTTATCTAGACCACATGAAAATTAATAAAATAATACTAGAGGTATTTGAATTGGCGTCTACTATTAAGTTTCATATTTCTTATCCTAACATTACCTGATGTCAGCTTCACCTCTCAACATAATCAAACTGTAGTAATAATTCTCTGATTTAATCCTTTCAGGCGCACCATATTAAAATATTTTTAGGGAAGGACAGACCTTTGTATTTGAAGATACATTACTATTAGGAACATATTCTATAAAAATATAAAATAAATTGTAGCTTTAGTTTAGGCAGGGGGAGGAGATGGTTCATTTTTGAACCACCGTGCACCTAGATCACTGTTTATTAGAATGTCTGTTCTGACTGGTTAAGCCATTATAACCCTATGAAATTAATAATAATATAGAGTAAAGATATAAAAATTTGTCCATTGCAATCAGTTTAGAATATACACACACACACACACACACATATATATATATATATATATATATATATATATATGCATTCATTTATATTTTTACACAATATTTAACAAAATAATTATCTCTACAAAAATAAATAAGAAAATAAAGTAAAAAGTATAAAAATAATGTAAAATAATATAAATAAATTTCAAGTTAATGAATATAGTGTATTTTAACTATTCACTTAGAAAGGACGTTTTACTCTATTAATTTCGTTTAAAAGACATAGAATAACTATAATTATATACTATCACTTATAAACGAAAAACACAATTAAAAAAGCACAATTCATATATTTATTTTAGCGTTTGCTCAAAGGTAAAGCTCTATTAACTTTCTAAAAAGAGTAAATATAAAATAGGAAGAACATGAAATTACGTTATAAAACAAACGTTACGTTGTTTCGTTAACAAAATTACATGAAACTAATGCAGATATATTTAAATTTGGAAATTTGATAGTCATTCTTGAAACATTTAAAATAAACTAAAATCCTGAATTTGAATTACTTAAACTTAAACCTCGAAATAATTATGCACAATCATCTTATAAATCTCCACAATCTAGGTAATTCAATTATTATTACTAATGTGAAGTTCCTTTGGGGTACTACTGTTTGTTTGTTGCTTCTCACTCCTAATCAATAGAGCACTTGCATCAACGTGAAGAATACGCAATCAGGATAAAAGCTAACACTCTATTGATTCAATGGAATTCTAGGAAGACCGTGACCATCGATCAAAGAATGCAGCTGCATACCGGCAAAGAAATCCTTTATTTTATTCAAACTGAGTATGAGGTTATGAAAAATAACCAGGAAATATTCGTGGTGCTAACAAGGTGAAATCAATCGCATCTCACAAAAGGATCTAAGCAACATATTTCTATTTTTTAAATGTATCCCTTTTGGTTATATTACAAAGTTTTTATTTAGTTTTAGATTGTAACTGTATTAATATTTTACCACAGCTATATAATAAACTAAATATATAGCTGTGGCTATGACAGCTATACAAACTTTTTACCATTCATGTGATATTTTATGATAAAAATATTTTTGGACGATAAGACGCACCTCAAATTTACGGGACAAATTTTAGAAAATAATATTTTATATTTTGTTATGTATACAAAGATATTTTTAATTTCTTACTTAATAAAGATAAAATATATATATCATAAAAATATGTGTATAATAAATATAATAAATATAGATAAAACAATATAAAATTAGTATAGATAATATAGATGAAATAAATAACTATATTTACGATTTTAAGAAAATAATATTTTGTATTTTGTTAGGTATTTAAAGATATTTTCAATTTCTCGCTTAAAAAAGATAAAAAATATGTATAATAAAAATATGTATATAATAAGTATAACAAATATAGATAAAATAAATAACTATATTTAAGATTATTAGAAAATAATACTTTTTTTTTACTTTCTTAGGTATATAAAGATATTTTCAATTTCTTACTAAATAAAGAAAAAAATATCTATAATAAAAATAAGTATATAATAACTATATATATAAAATAATGTTAAATAAATATAGATAATATACATATACATGTAATATATAACTATAACAGTAGCGTACGCAGAAATTTTCAAAGGAGGGGGTTATAGTCCAGTCAAATTAGGTTTTCATTTCGCATTAAATGAAGGGGTTGAGATTTTTTCAGGAATGTGTAGGGGTTGGTCCCCTGAACAACGTCTAATAAAGTCCCCTCGATTTCAGGCGCCGCGGGGGTCCAAAGGTCACTTTTTTCAGTTTTCGACGTTTATCTCGAAAACAGGGTGTGGCACACCCTCTCAGCTTCACCTCTCAACATAATCAAACTGTAGTAATAATTCTCTGATTTAATCCTTTCAGGCGCACCATATTAAAATATTTTTAGGGAAGGACAGACCTTTGTATTTGAAGATACATTACTATTAGGAACATATTCTATAAAAATATAAAATAAATTGTAGCTTTAGTTTAGGCAGGGGGAGGAGGTGGTTCATTTTTGAACCACCGTGCACCTAGATCACTGTTTATTAGAATGTCTGTTCTGACTGGCTAAGCCATTATAACCCTATGAAATTAATAATAATATAGAGTAAAGATATAAAAATTTGTCCATTGCAATCAGTTTACAATATACACACACACACACACACACACACACACACACACATATATATATATATATATATATATATATATATATATATATATATATATATATATGCATTCATTTATATTTTTACACAATATTTAACAAAATAATTATCTCTACAAAAATAAATAAGAAAATAAAGTAAAAAGTATAAAAATAATGTAAAATAATATAAATAAATTTCAAGTTAATGAATATAGTGTATTTTAACTATTCACTTAGAAAGGACGTTTTACTCTATTAATTTCGTTTAAAAGACATAGAATAACTATAATTATATACTATCACTTATAAACGAAAAACACAATTAAAAAAGCACAATTCATATATTTATTTTAGCGTTTGCTCAAAGGTAAAGCTCTATTAACTTTCTAAAAAGAGTAAATATAAAATAGGAAGAACATGAAATTACGTTATAAAACAAACGTTACGTTGTTTCGTTAACAAAATTACATGAAACTAATCCAGATATATTTAAATTTGGAAATTTGATAGTCATTCTTGAAACATTTAAAATAAACTAAAATCCTGAATTTGAATTACTTAAACTTAAACCTCGAAATAATTATGCACAATCATCTTATAAATCTCCACAATCTAGGTAATTCAATTATTATTACTAATGTGAAGTTCCTTTGGGGTACTACTGTTTGTTTGTTGCTTCTCACTCCTAATCAATAGAGCACTTGCATCAACGTGAAGAATACGTAATCAGGATAAAAGCTAACACTCTATTGATTCAATGGAATTCTAGGAAGACCGTGACCATCGATCAAAGAATGCAGCTGCATACCGGCAAAGAAATCCTTTCTTTTATTCAAACTGAGTATGAGGTTATGAAAAATAACCAGGAAATATTCGTGGCGCTAACAAGGTGAAATCAATCGGATCTTACAAAAGGATCTAAGCAACATATTTCTATTTTTTAAATGTATCCCTTTTGGTTATATTACAAAGTTTTTATTTAGTTTTAGATTGTAACTGTATTAATATTTTACCACAGCTATATAATAAACTAAATATATAGCTGTGGCTATGACAGCTATACACACTTTTTATCATTCATGTGATATTTTATGATAAAAATATTTTTGGACGATAAGACGCACCTCAAATTTACGGGACAAATTTTAGAAAATAATATTTTATATTTTGTTATGTATATAAAGATATTTTTAATTTCTTACTTAATAAAGATAAAATATATATATCATAAAAATATGTGTATAATAAATATAATAAATATAGATAAAACAATATAAAATTAGTATAGATAATATAGATGAAATAAATAACTATATTTACGATTTTAAGAAAATAATATTTTGTATTTTGTTAGGTATTTAAAGATATTTTCAATTTCTCGCTTAAAAAAGATAAAAAATATGTATAATAAAAATATGTATATAATAAGTATAACAAATATAGATAAAATAAATAACTATATTTAAGATTATTAGAAAATAATACTTTTTTTTTACTTTCTTAGGTATATAAAGATATTTTCAATTTCTACTAAATAAAGAAAAAATATCTATAATAAAAATAAGTATATAATAACTATATATATAAAATAATGTTAAATAAATATAGATAATATACATATACATATAATATATAACTATAACAGTAGCGTACGCAGAAATTTTCAAAGGAGGGGGTTATAGTCCAGTCAAATTAGGTTTTCATTTCGCATTAAATGAAGGGGTTGAGATTTTTTCAGGAATGTGTAGGGGTTGGTCCCCTGAACAACGTCTAATAAAGTCCCCTCGATTTCAGGCGCCGCGGGGGTCCAAAGGTCACTTTTTTCAGTTTTCGACGTTTATCTCGAAAACAGGGTGTGGCACAGAAAATTGTCAAACCCAAAAATTAAAGCTTATAAAATTCCCTTCCAAATGGTATATCCATGTTTGTACCCAAGTGTTACCATAGACATAGACATGGTACATTAACGAGGCACCAGAGAACAGGGCTCCATATCCTCGGTATGGATAATTCTTTGTGGCTATACTTCCGTTCTCGGGATTAAAAGAAAAGTGTTGACTTGAAAGTTAGAATAATAATAAAAATATTAATAATAATAATAATAATAAATAGATAAATAAAAATAAATAATACTAATACTAGCAAAAAATAAATAAGTAAATAATGTGGCAGGTTTTATTTTAAAAAAATTACGTTAGAAGACGATTAAGCAAAAATTAGTAAGCATAGTCTTGAGGTCGATCCATCAAAAAAACGCAGGTCAGAACCAGAAGCAACGGCAAATGTAAATTAAAATTTAGAAGAGATTCGAGGGAGAGTTAAGAAAGGAGAAGAAGACCAGGATGAATAATCAAAGTGGCCTTAGGACGCCTATAGCATTCCGTTGGGTCGTAGTCGGGGAGGTTAGCTATTTCTTCGTTGTCTATTGAATAGAATATTTTGTAGAAGTTAGATGCGAGATCTTTAATGTGTTGCCGAATGGGTTCGATTCTCAGATCCCTGTGAATAAGTACGTTTTTAAAGTACCAGGGCGCCTTCCTAATACCGCGGAGTGTTTTATTTTGAATTGTCTGCAATCGCTGGATATGGGTGTCAGCCGCTGAGCACCAAACAGGAACGGCGTACAACAGGATGGGACGCAGTACGGTTTTATACAAGAGTAGTTTGTTATCTAAACCCTTTTGATTCTGGTACAGGAGGTGGGCGATATACTTACGGGCTTAAAAAAAATTTCTAATGTTATGTTCAATATTTTTCCTCCACGTCAGTCGACTATCGAGGTAAATTCCTAGGTATTTGCCCTCTCTCTCAAAGTGAACCAGTTGATTGCATACTGTGACCGGAGGAGATGGAATTCTATTGTAACTGAAAAAAATAGCTTTAGATTTTGAAGGACTTAACTTGAGCCTCCACCGTTCGAACCATCGTTCAAGAATTCCAATATGTCTCTGTAGGAACTTGTCCATATATTTAACATTTTGATGCTTAGGTAGTATTGCCGTGTCATCCCCAAACATGGCTAGTGTAGTGAATGGAGAGTTAGGAATGTAATTCATAAAAATATTAAAAAGGATAGGTGCTAACTTAGAGCCCAAGTGTTACCGTTTTCGAGATATGAGCCGTTGAATATGAAATTTTTTCAAAAAAAGTGGTAGCGGTTCAGGTATCTCGTCAAACTTCCTCTTCTAACTCTTTCCTCTTCCATTTCTCAGAAAACTCGTGATAGAGAAAGTTGTAGAGCGAAAGATTTCCTTCAAAAATGTATGAAGTTATGCTAATTTATCTTCACCAGGTAAATAGTTAGAGCGTTTTGAAATTTAGGGGTACTTTTCAACATCTTGCTAGTAAAATGCTCGTCACTCAAGTTTTGTTTCCAAGGTCAGTAACTCTCTTAATCACTTTGTGTGCTGTTTAATTAGATACGTATAGTATTCATAACCCATATAAATAATAAATTATGTATACCTGTACGTATAAAGTAAATCTCATAATATACAGAAGAACACTTGTAGTACAAAGGAGGAAGTAAGAAAACAAACCAAAATGTATAAAAGTGTCACTAACTCAGATCATTTTGGAAAATTTAGATACCACGCCATATGAAAAAGAAGTAGTTCAGTTACTTCTGACCTCAGTAGAAATTACTCGACATCACATTTCCACAAATACCTCCGTTGCCAGCATTCAGTGGAAATTGAGCAACGAATTGTCATGTCTCAAAGGTAATGGGCCAACCGCAGCTTTGTGGGTCCAGTACTTTGAAATGGTGGTGTTGATGAAAAAATTCATTGCAGCACAGCGCAACTGGGAAGATCATATGACAAGGGCCCAACTGATGATACCTTACTTCCATGCCAGCGGGCATTTTCATTATGCAAAGTGTACTCACCTATATGTACAACACATGTTGTGACTAACAACTTGCCACCTTCAACTTAAACATGATTTTATTGATCCTGGATACTTAACTGTCAACAAAACTGGAGCACCAATAGCTGGTGTGTGGTCTGACATGGCAATTGAGGTGAAACTCATGTGTGACATGAAGAGTGAAGGAGAATTAACACGTGGACGAGACTTTCGTGATTCGTTGTTGGCGAAATGGGTTGGGGGAGCACGCACAGCTACAGCAATATGTAGTTCACTTGAGATGTTTTGTGGTGTCCATACTACAAGAGGAGAACAACATGTTGAGTTTCGAGCATCACGCATAACCACAGATGATCTAGACAGAAGGAAGCTTGTTGAATGGTTGGCTGATCACCCGCCTTTTGCTGAACGTAATTGTTTGATGTCACTTTCAACAGGAGTAATCGGAACAAGTAACGTCAACTGCTACCAGGCCTTGAAAATTGGAACCCGCACAATGAGCACTTTTGTTGGAATAAATTTCTCAGACGTGAAACAATCCAAGAAGGACTCAGTCGTTCCTTTAGCTGCGTCTTATCATATGATCAAAGTTAATGATGAGGTAGTGGTGGTAGAGCCTCTGATGAAATTTCAAAGAACTCTGATCACCAAGAAGAAAGAAGGGGATGTAGAGGAGTTGCTAACGTACGAGTTAGCCCCGTACCCTATGTCTCTATTCGCCGAGGGGATAATGAGAAAAATCAAAAGGTCAGCACTGTCTGATACTTTCCCAAAATGCAATCAACTGATCAATGTGAAGAACAGTTTCACGGTAATCCATGGCGGCTTCCTGCTTCATAGAATAAAGTGGAACACCAACACCACCTTCGCCTCCATCTGAAATCAATATGTATCGTACATAATCAACCATTACGGCAGCAGTTCAGCTGTGGTTTTTTATGGTTATGAAGACATGAACTCCACGGAAAGAGACGAACAACATCGGAGAGCATCAAGTAAAACATCAGTGGATATTGACTTCAATAAGAACACGGTGACTATTGTTCATCAGGAAAACTTCCTTTCCAATGAAAGGAACAAAACCAAGCTCATTACTATGTTAGTTCAGGCCGTGGGTGCAAGAGGTATACAGTGTACTACAGAAAAAGGAGATGCTGACTGCAGTATTGTCAGAGGTGAGTGGCAAAACACCTCTCATTGAACTGTGGTGATAGTAGATAGGTAAGACCTGCTCGTCTAACTTGTGTCACTCACCCCACGAGACACGAATGTGTGTTTCATGAAGGCCGGAAGGGGCAACACAGAAGACAGGCTCTACTCTTCCCAACATCTTCAGGTCTTATCATTCAGGCAGTACATTCTCTGCATCCATAGTTTCTCAGGATGTGACACTACGTCAGCGATTTATGGTAAAAGCAAAGCAGCAATAGTACAATGTTCCCAGCGGTATGCCAATGAAACAACAAACATCGCCAAAGTGTTTTATGACTCCAAATCTTCACCAGGAGACATTACTGGAGCTGAGGAACGAATGTTCCTGCTCATGTTCCAGGCCCCGCCAAATGAGCATGATCTCAATCACCACAGGTACCTTTCATTTTTCTTTGCTCGTACTCACCCCATTAAGTAAATTTAATAATTCATATAATTAATTAATATTCAATAATACATTATACACTATCCGGCCAAAAGTATCCGGACACCCCCCTAAAGAAGTGGATCTAGCAGGTGACGTAATTTGATGCGTAACCGAAAACTATAAAATTATTGGTAGTGGTTTGTCAGGTCATATTTATGCGTTTGTGAGACGATGAGTAAGTAAAAGGAGCTTAGTGACTTTGATCGTGGCATTATAGTGGGATGCCACCTTTGTGGGAAATCAGTTCATGAAAATTCGGACATTCTACAGAAGCTAAAATGATAGTGAAGATTTTGACTTGTTTGAAACTTTTTCCAAAGTATCAGATTGACGGCTTTTAATATACAGGAAAGCCGTTGATGAAATAAATTGTATATAATATATTTAATGTAACTGGTGTTTGAACTTACTTTTGATAACCATTTTTTGATTATAGTGTATGAACAACTTTTATACATTTTGGTTTGTTTTCTTACTTCCTCCTTTGTACTACAAGTATTCTTCTGTATATTATGAGATATACATTATACGTACAGGTATACATAATTTATTATTTATGTGGGTTGTGAATACTATACGTATCTAATTAAACAGCATACAAAGTGATTAAGAGAGTTACAGACCATGGAAACGAAACTTGAGTGACGAGCATTTTACAAGCAAAATGTTGAAAGAACCCCTAAACTTCAAAACGCTCTAACTATTTACTTGGTGAAGATAAATTAGCATAATACTATACATTTTTGAATGAAATTTTTCGCTCTACAACTTTATCTATCACGAGTTTTCTGAGAAATGGAAAGGGAAAGAGTTAGAAGAGGAAGTTTGACGAGATACCTGAACCGCTACCACTTTTTTTGAAAAAATTTCGTATTCAACGGCTCATATCTCGAAAACGGTAAACTTCGGTACAAACATGGATATACCATTTGGAAGGGAATTTTATAAGCTCTAATTTTTGGGTATGACATTTTTCTTTGCGACGCAGCGTTTTCGAGATAAACGCCAAAAACTGAAAAAAAGTGACCTCATAACCCCCCCCCCCCCGCGGCGCCTGAAATCGAGGGGACTTTATTATGCGTTGCTCAGGGGACCATCCCCTACACATTCCTGATAAAATCTCAACCCCTTCATTTAATGCATGAATCTCCGCCATTTTGAGCTAATTTGACTGGACTATTACTATGAAAGACTAGTTTTGAGCAATCAGTGCAAAGCGTAAACCTAATTAAATAATATATGTAATCAGAACCAATGGGGGTGTTACAACCCCCATCAACCCCCCCTTGCGTACGTCACTGAACTATAACTAGTAAATTGTGAATAATTCAACAGAAAAATAAGATAGTATATAACAGGAAGAAGGCATAGACCACGAAACAAAAAAAAATAACAGAAATCCTGCACTTAGAGCTAAACACACCATATATGTAAGATTCTGTAGTAGTAATAGAACAGAAAAAAATACATTTATTTATTCATTTATTATATTTATTATATAAAAATATGTATATAATGAATATAATAAATATAGATAAAATAGATAAAATAAATAACTATATTTGCGATTATTAGAAAAGAATATTTTTTATTTTGTTAGGTATATAAAGATATTTTCAATTTCTTACTTAATAAAGATAAAAAATATGTATAATAAAAATAAGTATATAATAAATATAGATAAATAATGTTGAATAAGTATAGATAATATATATATATATATATATATATATATATATATATATATATATATATATATATAATAAATAAGTATAACTAGTAAATTGTGAATAATTCAACAGAAAAATAGGATAATATATAACAGGAAAAGGTGTAGACCGCTAAACAAAGAAAAAACACAAATCCTGCACTTAGAGATAAACGCACCATATGTGTAAGATTCTGCAGTAGTAATAGAACATACAAAAAATAAACCATATAACGAGGCAGCCGATCGGTGTCTTCATCAGGAGGCCTAACCGAATCCGTTACCTCAAGGGGGAACTTTTGGCTAGAATAGGGTTCAATTCTAGCCAAAAGGCATCCCAAGACTCTGAGATCCCCACATGGAAACAGATAGTCAAATCAATAGAAACTACCATCCTAAAATGGATGCAAATGAATAGAACAGAATTACGATAGCACACTCACTCTACCTCTATAAACTGTGAAGTGACGGTTGTAACGAAGTCAGCAATTGCTGACTCTTCGTTACAACGTATTTCCCTTACACAAATTTGCTCACCCACGAGTACACGTGATCACTCAATTTGACTCGGGAGTTACAAAAATAGACCACTCAAAAACATCTTCGTCAATAACAGTAGCTTTGTTCAACAGTCGTTGAATTCAAAATCACCCAAATTTGAATAATAGGTATTTCCAGTTTAAAATGGTAATTTTCTGTATAAAGGAGTTTTCTCAAATGATAATTTTGAGTTTAGCGTTTATTTGATGGAAAATTTTCAGGGTGATCGAACTTTGCATAATTCCAAACGGTCCAGTACTTTAGTTATAAATGAGCAATGAAGCGATATATAATTCTTTTCGATGATATATTAGAATTGGAAATACCTACATATGAAAGTGACAATGAAATAGATGTCTAGGGACATTTTTAGCAATAGTTCTAATCGTCTTCGCCACCAGCAATAAAGAGGAAATATGTGTAAAACTTATTATTAAAAAAGGCAATTTTTCAATTCGAAACAAGCGTTGAAAAATACGAGAAATGTTCCTTAAGATGTCAAAGAAATGTATTTTCAGAACAAATCATCTTAGTGGTTATCGTGATGGAATTCTGCAATTAGGGTTCTCGATATTAATCCCGCGAAGGATCACTGAATGCTCTCGTGTCTAAGCCAGGTATAGGCACGTTAAATCTCTAAGCCGGAGAGTCCCTCCGTGTGGTTTGTAGGGGTTGAACTATAGCAATATCCCACCCTATGTTGCTCCTGGGGATTCTTGGTTAAAATTGTGGTAGCACCGGGCTAAAAGTCGGCCTCCGATACTTGTGTTCAAAAAGCTAAGCAGAAGTCGTATTTCTCTGCAGCCGTCTTCTGCAGCATAAAGTGGACAAGTTTAGCATTTATCCACCTAGAGAAAATTAGTAACAACAACATGGTATATACAGAGAAATGCAGTTGAAAATAAACTACATAGCCTACCCCGTTTGATCGTAACAAATATTAGTTGATGAGGATGTTTCATCGCAGTTCATGCATCGAAAACTCGAATATTTAACTAGTGAAGTTCATGCTCGAAGTACTTAACTATTTAAATTAATGCTCGACTATTTAAAAATCAGAGTTCTACAGATCATGGGATAACCGACGTTAAATGAGCTACAACGTACTTCAAGTGCACCATATTTCAATCAGACTTAAAATTAATTTTAATAATTCAAAATCTTGTCCCTGTATAATATATCATCTTAACAAATATGATAATGGAATGTATTTACTCTGTAGATCGTAACATCTCATACTAAATAATATTTTTTAAAATATTTTTTGCAATAGACACAGTATGAATAAAACAACTCTTGCAGCGCTGACCAGCAAATAAATTCATTACAGTGTAGTAGAATAACTCTATCGGTTATTGGTTTCAACGAGAAAAATACATATTTTAATACTTTTTCTCTCATGTGGACACAAGTGGTGATAAGTCTCAGCAGATAAAAAGGATTAATAATGAAATACGATGCCATAAACAAACTTTGTATTAAAAATAGATTTTCGAAAATTTTAAACATGCTACAATAACTTTCTGCAAATTTTGGTATGCTAAGTTTTTTGACATTTTTGCTAATTATATATTAATGATTCACATGGGAATAATTATTAACGCAATCCTTTTTCTTAAGTAATTTAAAAATGTAATATTTCCTTCTATTCTGTGATTTATCGTTGTTTAAACTAGATTTTGAAGGAAATATGTATTATATTATTTATGTTACGTTTTATTTCTTAACTAGCTATAAGTATATTAATAAAAACGTGTTTAAAAACAAAGCGAAACTTTGCAAGCTAGGAACACATTTTACCTTCGACAGAAAATTTTAAAAGACAGGGGTTGTTATTTACTTAAATTTAAATACAATATTCTCAGTTATCGGTTATACGTCATTCTGTGCACTATAACTCAGCATCCCATTTCGTAGGAAAACCCATTTATCTTCCATCAATCGAAAAATTTACACTTTACAGGATAAAAGAATCTAACTTTATTTATAAGACAAAATTTGCGTCATTTATTTTGTTTAAATTTTTGACGCGGCTCTTGAATACATGTTTTGAAGCACGTATATTGCATATGTTACACATAATGGGGAGAGAAAGTTCTGATTTCTTGAACTAATGTTTAACTACTGCAGGAAAAATGGAAACTGAGTAGATTGGATGTAAATGTTACGCAGGATTTGTTGTTATGTCAGAAAAGACAGACCTCTAATATGAGTCATCAACAGTTGTTTATGTATGATCACAAGTGTATAAGTGTGATTTCCGAGAAAATTAAACGTCACATGGAACAAATAAAAGTAAAACGTTGTAGGTTTGAGCCAATTATATATATATATATATATATATATATATATATATATATATATATATATATATATATATATATATAAATGGATGTGTGTATGTGTGTATATCCCAGCATTACTCTGGAATGCCTGGAGCAATTTCAACCAAACTTGGTAAACATATCACTTACAATCTGGTAAGAAACACTGGGGGGGGGGGGTAACACACCCCTAGCGCCCATAGAAGGGGGCATGGGGCACATATAAAAATAATCGAAAATGACAGATATAAGTGTCGAATACATAGTTTTCGGGGTCGCTGAGATTAAGGGTGCCACTCCCGTTGCCGTCTATGTGAAAGTTTAGCCCCCCCCCCATCAGCATTGGGGGGAGGGGGATAAAGGAGTGAATATCAGAGGTTCAAAATTCCGAGAGTAATGTCGAAACCATAGTTTTGGGGGTCGCTGAGACGAATAGTGATATTTCTGATGCAGTTTAAGTGCACGTTCAGCCCCCCAATAGCATAGTGGGAGGGGGAGGTGAGAAAGAAGGGGTGAATATAAAATGTCCATAATACCGAGAGTAGTGTGAAAACCATAGATTTCGGGATCGCTGAGACGAATAGTGACATTTTGGATGTCGTTTAAGTGCAAGTTCAGCCCCCCCATTTGCACTGGGGTTGAGGGGGAGGAGAGAAAAAGGGGTGAATATAAAATGGATAAAATGACCGAGAGTGTCAAAATCAAAGTTTTCGGGTCGCTGAGACGAATAGTGACAATTCTGATGCCGCTTAAGTGCAAGTTCAGCCCCCATTAGCATAGGGGGGAAGGGGAGAGAAGAAAGGGTGAATATTTATATATATATATATATATATATATATATATATATATATATATATATATATATATAAATGTATGTATGTATGTGTATATGTTCCAGCATCACTCTGCAACGCCTGGAGCAATTTGCACCAAACTTGAGACACATATCACTTACAATCCGGAAATTAACACTGGGGGGGGGGAAGTAAGACTCCCCTAGCACCCATAAGAGGGACAGGGGACACATGTAAAAATAATCGAAAATGACTGATAAATGTCCGAATCCATAGTTTTCGGGGTCGCTGAGATTAATGGTCACACTCCCGTTGCCGTCTATGTGAAAGTTCAGCCCCCACATCATCATTGGGGGGAGGGGAGTGGGGGAAGAAGGAGTGAATATAAAATGTTCAAAATACCGAGAGTAGTGCCAAAATCATAGTTTTGGGGGTCGCTAAGACGAATAGTGATATTTCTGATGCCGTTTAAGTGCAATTCAGTTCCCATTAGCATGGGGGAGGGGAGAAGGGGGAATATAAAATGTCCATAATGACCGAGAGTAGTGTCGAATCTATAATTTTCGATGTATCTGAGATGAATAGGGACACTACCGATGCCATTTAAGTGAGAGTGCAGCCCCGCATTAGCATTGTTGGGTGAGAAGGGGGTAAGAAAGTGTGAATATAAAATGTCCAAAATGAGCGTGAATAGTCTCGAATCCATAGTTTTCGGGTTCGCTGCGAAAAATAGGGATAGTCCCGATACTGTTTAAATGCCAGTTTGGGTTCCCAACACCATTGAGGGGGGAAGGGGGAGAAGTAAAATTCCCAAAATTACCGAGAGTTGTGTCGAATCCAAAGGTTTTGTGTCGCTGAGATGAATAGGACCCTCCTGATGCCGTTTAATTGCAAGCACAGCCTCTCATCACCATTGATGGGGGACAAGGGGGTAATAAAAAAATCCAAACTGACCGAGATTAGTGTCGAATCCATAGTTGTTTGAGTCACTGAGAGGAATATAGGAAACAAAAAATGCTGTTTATAATCAAGTTTTGAGTTAAATTAATAATAGAGTGAATTTGTAATTTTTCTTTATCATTTGCATACTGTACTTACTTTGAAATATCTGTAAATTAAATTACTTGGATTTTACACTAGGTTGAATCCATTCCTTTTCCTGTGTAATAAAAAAATTGGGATAAATAAATACCCGGGCAACGCCAGGCAAATAGCTAGTATATATATATATATATATATATATATATATATATATATATATATATATATATATATACTTGTTTCATGGTTTAAATAATCTAAATAAATTAAATTCTGATCAATAATCTATTTTTTTCTGTTCGCGCAACGTCTTAGAAAATAACAGAAATTTATCAATATTTAGCAATTTCTACAGTGCTACTCTTCGTTCGTTTTGCTAGAGCAAAACGTACCAGAACTCACTTGAAATAGGTTGAACTGGTTTGAACTAGAATGAACCGTGATGTGGTCCCTCCCTACTCTGCCTACCTGAAAATAAGAAGGCCGAGCGGAAAGCTCTCGATTTTCAGCGAGCACTGAGTGGCAAAGAAATGCCTAAAATAAGGAGAGTACTCGGAAATCGATGTATCCAAACACAGTTCTATTGAAGACTCGGAGTATGAGGAAGATGAATACAAACCAAGTACATCGACTTTAAAGCCCCAATGCAGATGAGATTAGCATTGTTGGGTAATGCAGATGAGAATTCAACTTAGCGCAACAACGCTAAACAGTGATCGGTTCGGATTTTCTGATCGGGCAATAGTTTTTATAGCGTCAAGTGTTCTGCGAGACGTTGGAACGATAACCGACACAGATTCTTCCTGTCTGATTGATAAGTGTAAATTAAAAAAGACAAGAGTCGTGTTAGGACGAATTTGAAAAGTCAAAAAACACCTCCTGAGGGAAGGTGGGGTCTCTTCTTTGACGGATGAAAAGATGATGCTTTGTTCGTCGAAAAAATGAATTCCCAGCAATTTCGTAGGAATGAGAAAGATAACGCTATTCTCTTATCCAGGAACCTGGATCAACTTATATTGGACATGCACCTCCTTCCTCGAGTTCATCAAATGATATAACTCAAAACATTATTTCTTGTTTGTCTGAACTATCAATACCACTAGAAAAACTAGACTGATTGCACTGTAACCAACACTGGATGGAAGAACGGTGTCATCCACCGACTAGAAAATCATGTAGGACGTCCGCCACAGTGTTGCATATGCCTCCTGCATTTTAATAAGCTTTCTTTTCGCCACATTTTCAACATATTGATGGTCAAACTGCAGGACCGAATTCTTTTAGTGAGCAAATCGGGCAGCAGCTCCCTGACTGTGAAAAACTCCCTGTGGTCGATTATCAACACACAGATTGTTCAATTCCTGATATCAACAAGAATTTGATGAGCAAAGACCAACAGTATTAGTTGGACATTTCAAATGAAATCCCCTTGAGACATTGTCCAGAAGTCTCGGCAAATAAGGACCCTGTTTCTTTGTCCCATTCGAGATGGCTAACTGCGGCCAACCGAGTCTTTAGGTTGTATATAAGTTCATCAGACCCATCCGGAAACTTAAAAGAAATAGTTGGCTTCATCTTGAAATCATATATGCCTATGTGGTTTGCCATAAAAAAGAGCAAATATTTTACTGATGGACCATAAGCATGACTTTCAAGCAATACAATCATCATGGTATTTATCCAAGAATTACTTCAAATTGTCGATCCAGTAATTCAACGAAATCCATTTTTGCTCACCCAGAGAATGTCCTGTTGGCATCGCTCTTTGATAAAAGAGAACATAATGGGGAGAGTGGTTACAGAAGGACCTTAAAAGCAAGACAAACTGTCCAAAAGAAGAATTTTAGAAATTTCGTACCACCGAAGATAAACTTTCAAGCTTCCTTTTACACTGAAATTATTAATTGGAATCCTTATCTCCCCCAATGCTGTGGAACCTAAGTAAAGATGATATTAAATCATTCACAATTCTGACGCAACGTCCATCAGAGAAATACTAAAGTTTCCCTGTCACATCCAGGCTATGGAGAGGTGTGTCAAAATTGTGACAGAGACCTCGAATAAATTATGGGGACATGAAGCTAGAGATAGCTATATCCGAGCAACACTGAATTCTAGATCAGTTATTCTCATTTCTCCAAAATATCAGACTTTAAATGTGTATAAATATCAAAAAGAAAAAGTAAAAACAGAGTAAGCCAAAAAACCCTACTCCATGAAAAATCTTTGTAAATAGATGTAAATATTATGGAAATACCACATACAACAATTGGATGGTTGGTTGGGTAGGGTGTGGGTGGAACTCGACGTGCAACCACTTGCGCGTGGTGAGTTCTGGGTCGTTTTGTTCTAGAAAATGAAGCGAAGAGTTGCACAGAGAAAATTGCAAAAAAATGTTAAATTTCTGCTTCTACAAAGACGTTGCACGAACGAAAAAAATTAGATTTATGATCAGAATTTAATTTTTATAGGTCATTTAAACCATTAAACAAGCATAAAAAACTAAAGAGTGTTTATTTTAAAAGTTGTAACAAAAAAAAAATACAAAAATATCGCTAATTTTGCAATTTTTATAAAATTTAAGTACGATGAACGAATGAAAGATGTTAACTGATTTAAATTTTTTTTATTTCGTTTATCTTCTTATTACAATAGGCAACTTTTCCACATAAAGCATTCCGGAAAAAAAATATTAATTTTTTCAACTTACTCTACAGTGCATATCTCTGACATAGTAAGAAAACTCTCTATAACATTATTATTCATAAAGACTTTAGTATCCATTTTGTTGAAGTAAATTTTTTAGTCTCTCAAATTGTGATCTATGAAATTATCGCTTGCTTCTGACAGTCGAATTACATTCATCTCTGAATGAAAATATATGCACTTTAATAGCTTATATAAAATTTTAGTAAGTTACCTTTACTTTACAATTTGACTCAATATATTTACAATGAATTCAAATCTTAAACTTAAATTAGCCTTTAAACTAAACTTTGAGAGAAATTTGATTGAAAAGACATGAAGTGTATCATAAAGTCTAACAAAACTAAATTTTGAATGGAGTCTCTTTAAAGAATGTAAAATTCCAAAACTTACAAATCGAGAGCAAGTAATATCACTCGCATAAAACCACTTTTTTCCCCTTATTTTATTCAGCTCTCAGATCCATAAAGCAATCTTCCAAACAATATAAAATATTTTTCCTATCTAAATTTTGTAATACTGCTAAATCTCATACCCAAGATTCCATCAAAATGTTTTTCTTTGGTGACTTTATAACTTGAAAACACATTTTTATCTGAACATGTTCCTTCCTTATAGTTTGGTAAGAAAAAAAAATTATGCCGCTTTGAAAACTTTCATTTCTGTTGATTTTGCATTATTTGAAATATCAGACATTTCAATGTTTCAGTCGATAACCCTACCCTTTGGGTTTCTTTTTTCCATAAACATAAGGAACATACATTTTTTGACATGTCTGTGAGTTTTTCATGTAGTCTCATATATTATATAAATGTATGAGGGTATTTTTATATAATATATGAATTATTAATTCTCAAATAAATTCTCATAAATTCTCAAAACATAATGATATATATGTTCCTAATATGCAAATATTATGAATGTATATATCATTAAAATTTGTATTTTAATTAATACATATTATAATGAAAAATTTATAAATTTTCATAGAATTATTTTGAATAATTATTTTAATCTCCAAATCAAACTGATCTCTCCATCACAGTATAAAATTTAGGCACGTAATGAACATTTCTTTAGTTCCACAATAAATTGTATATATGTTTCGAACTACTAACATGGCTATATGTTTCGAACTACTTAACAATTCCTAATCCGTCCGAGGAGCATTGATGTAATTGTCGGGAGGAATAATTCTAAAATGCTGCACACACACTCACACAGCATTTTTTAATTGTTCATTGCAACAACCACACCAATTCTTCTTGGCCTGATGATGATCTATTAACTAGTTCGAAACATTTAGTCACTCCCTTTTTAATTTATTGGGGAATTGAGTAAGCGTTTATAAAGCATTTATAATCCACATGTTTACCGCAAGTATAAAATATAAGCATTAAAATAATTACAAAATTTTGTTTTGTTTATAAGATTTGTACTGTTTGCTGAGGTGGTTAATATAAACAAATTGGTACCCCTAGCTGTGATTTGGCGAAAATTTCAAAGTTGGCCAAAATCGCACTAAAATCATGCTCCTATAAAGTATTAGGTACTTCTACAATTGGTATTTATTACAATTCTTCCGTTAGAATTCCTCGGTTAGGCTCTAGTAAAGAATTGGACACTCCTTTTAATGTAGGCGATAAATGGGCCAAACTTGAAGCCTAATCGACAAATTTAGCAATTCTTCTATTATGCTCTTCAGTTAGGAATAATTACAGTTCTTCCAATAGAATTCATGAATTAGGATCTTATTAAGAGATGAGCAGCCCTTTAAACGTAGGCAATAAATAGACCAAAATTATTGTTATCTTATATATTCTGCAGTCAATCTTATAAATTGATAACAAGTTTGTATTCAATAGATTTTTCTTTCGTGACACTGACGGCAAGAGTTTATTATTGTCAGTCGAAAATTAGCCTTAGATTGAAGAATTTTTATTATTTGTACTTGTTTTAGTTTTATTGTTTGCATTATAATGTCCCGTCCTTCAGTTATATCAGAGTTTTCTTTATAACAATATATGAGTTGCATTGTTCCTCATCATCAGTAATTAGAACAATTTCTGTCTTTCAAAAATGGGAAGATTCAATGACTTCGGAATAAAATTTAATGCTAATTATATTATTTGAATATTGGCAAATAAAGTCAACATAATAGAAGATTCCGTTATTATTAATTTATACTACAACAATTTCATAACGCAAGAAGAAATGTGAGATTCAAGAATATTTAACTACACATTTTTCAGGAAAATCCTTTTGCAATTCTAGAACTTGAAATATGGATGTATTGTTTTTTACTCTGTATAGCATTACTTATTACAAACTTATAAAACTTACAAAATATAAAACATCATGCATCGATAAATTGATGTTGAGAAATATTCAAAGACAGTAACAGAAGAATACAAAAATTGCAGAACATGAAATTGTGAAACAAAAGTTTTTGAAATCTTCGAAGATTTAATCGAATACTTGAGGCAAATAGTTTTTTTTTGTTTTCTTCGAATAGCCTACATCGATCGTTTTACGATCGTTAGAAACAAATTTTATGAAATATTTTTTTCTGATCTATTTTTGGCAGTTTCGTAAGCTATACCCAGGAAACTTAGTTCTAAGTTTATCAAGTATCGTTTTGAATCTGGGAAAATATTTTTTCTATTGTTGGCGTCTTTAAATTATTGGCAACTAATTTTGAAAAAAAAATCATTATTAACGCCTTGCATAATTATTGCAACTTTGAAAAAGGGCGTGAATATTCATTCCAACTGTAATTAATATTCACGTAAATAACATCACATGTGCCGTTTTAGATTACGAGGAGTCCTAAATCTATTTTGAAAACATTTTGAGGACTATCTGATTCTATATACCATCAATGGTCTCAATATAGTTACATTTCTGAAAATTATTTAATGTTTTTTGTTCCCTTTCAAACATTCAAATCTATTATTTGATTTCTTTTTTAGTATTGTAGTTACTTTTATAGTATTATCTGAAACTTTCGTTATTATCTTTTTGTTATCAGATTCTTAAATGTATTAAAATATCCCTTAAACGTATTATTTATGAACCTGCTTAAGAAATTCGGAAACAGAAGTTCCTTTTATCGGCATACAAAAAGCAGTTGTTATATCATTATACACACACACACACACACATATATATATATATATATATACACACAGTCGGACCTCTATTTAACGAACCTCTATTTTGCGAATTTCTCTATTTTGCAAACTTTTCGTTGGAAACGAGAACATCTTGCGAATTTCTTCGTAAAATAACCTCCAAATAACGAAGTGCATTCTCCATTTCACGAACTTTTTCTTGTGATCCAATATTTTTTTCATCCATATTTCTCAAAATATTTCTGGACATTTCAAACTTATTCTTTCTTTTAACACATTTTATGGGGATCAATGACCTTGAACTGGTTTTACAAGTCGCCTAACTCAACGAGAGCAGTAAATTAATCGGCTGTCATTCTTTGCATTTCATCCAGGAAGTGCATCCTTTATCCCCCCCCCCCACTGTCCCCTTCATTAGAATAACTTTCAATATCACACTTTCACCCTTAATGGGGCTGTCCCGTGTCCTTGAACTAGTCTCCCGTTTCCTAGATAGTTGATCAGATTCGTGCTGGTTATTTCGGTTCTGGAAATTGAAAATACAGTGTATTCCCGGACAATGTTTTATTTTATTCTGGTTTCCCTTGCAGATTTCTTTTTGATGGGTAAGATATATAAAATAAATGGATATTAATTTACAAAATAAAGGCGTGATTAATTACTTTTTTAATAATATTTAGTGTTTATGAATTTTTAATATGTTTTGTGTAATTTTAAGTATTTTAAAAGGTGTATCTCTATTTAACGAATTCTCCATATAACGAACTTTTTTTCGACATTTAGCGACTTCGTTAAATAGAGGTCCAACTGTATATATATATATATATATATATATATATATATATATATATATATATATATATATATATATATATATATATATATATATATATATATATATATATATATAAATTTATATATCACATCTGTGTCATGTAACTATCCGTACAGGAAAAATAAAAATGAGTAACTAAGAAACTTGACTAAAGTATTTGTTGATGAGGATATGTAAAAGTTTGGATGCAAATTTTCCAAGTAATCCTAAGCCAGGAAATGTGATCCGAAATAAATTAATTGTTCCTCAATACAACCTTGACAGTAGGCATTGTGATAATTAGAGAGATGGTGCCCGAAGTTATTACATATAGAACTGTTGTATAATGAAGTCCGGCATTCGTGCTCATTGATCCCCGTACAGTTAAAGTGAATGTTTTTGTAATATCCAGCTATATATATATATATATATATATATATATATATATATATATATATATATATATATATATATGTATATATATATATATATATATATATATATATATATATATATATATATATATATAATGCGGAGGCACTTTGTCGGATAGACATTCACCTGTTGTTATTCATTTTATTATGGGAGCACCATATAGGCGGACCAGCATTGCTCCCTATGAAGGGACGACACGAATGGAGGTATTTTAGTGGCGCACGCCGGGATTCGATCCGAACACCCTCATCACCTAAAGCCAGAAAGTCACCAGGAGGTCACCAAAGCTAGCTATAGTTTGCATGGAAAGGTACCCACTGGAGAACTCGCTTGTAGATCTTGTTAAGCGTGCGAAGGGACAATATACGGGAGATTGAAGACTTATTTACCAAAGATTCCGGGCGGATTACATAACATTCAACGGTGGCATGTGGGAGCTATTTATCCTGTAAGTAAGGCGTTATAAAGAGTATCGACAATAGCTTTCAACAATTTGTCGATGAGGATTAACATTCACTCATGAAAGCACAGTTATTTAGTAATATACGTCCGATCTATCGTTGTTCTATACTCTAAAGGACAACTCTTAAATGATAACGAACTGTACCCCTTCATCCATAGAAAATATATAGCTTGACTATCGTGGATATTTTAAGAGTTCTGCTAATGGAGATTGTAGCTTTGTCAATACGAGCAATACTTTAAGCAGTGTTTTACAAGGATTAAGTACAAGTGAAATCTTGAACTTGCCTTGACGTGGTAGTTCGATTGCTTGGATATAAAATACCAACGCTTTCTTTGAATTAATTTTGGAAGTATCGAGTATTAGGACTCATCCTGAGGACCTAGATTTGAGGAACGTTTTTGAAAGAAATGCACAAACTTAATGAAAATATGTGGGAACCAATGGGGATTCTAAACAAAATATCGGCAGTACATACTATTCTTGATGTGATGGGAGTTCTGAATGAAACGTATACTGAGACATGGATAGATACTCGTACATTATGTCTTGCTTAATGACTGACGAAATCCTTGATTTAGTACATTTAGATTACATCTTTCGTGAGTATATAAACGCCTCATTTAAGAGACGCTGATTAATGACCGAGAAACACTCTTATCTAGAATTCTTGATGCTTTTCACTTGATCTTCGAAATATCTAGGATACTTGAAGATGGTTGACCTAGATCCATTCTATAATGCAACTCCTGCATTTAATCTTGGACCCTTTTTTGAACATCGTATACCCCATTCAATCCCTTATCGTAATATTTTTATATAAGCTATGCATTATTTAAAACGTTTTTGTTAGTACTTTGTACACGTTGCAATTCATGACATTTGCAAAACTGCACTAAATCAGAATCACATATACAGTGCGTGTTACATTCCGAAATTTGCACTGTCTAGACTCAGCTATACAACCTTTTAATTCCTCAAAGGCATATTGGTTTAATTTGTATAAATAAGGGATATTTTTTATTTACTTATTCATCTAAAGATCGTTTTTAATATAGAGATGCAATATATGTTCCGATTAAAGGCTTATTTTTAAATTCGTGACAGAAATATATTTAACATTAAAGCTTGTCATGTTGAAATTAAACAATCGTGGCGTCATTAATTTCTTCCTACAACAAAATATTTTCCATATTTCTCACGCAGAAGATAAAATCTAGTAAATAAATCATAACCAGAATCGAAATATTTAAAACTTGCCAAAAAAGTGCTCCTTCTTCTTTTCTTATGAAGTCTATTTTGGCATACATCCATGTACTTAAGTGAATCGTGAAGCCTCTCTCTGCTTCTGTTTTCATCTATGAGGCCGCACGAGCAGTATTCTCATTTTGACTAAATAGTAATTCTTTTGTGAAATCAAATAAAATTTTTATTGGATAAAAAAAATAACCACGGCAAATAAAAGTTTGGAAACTCGATCTAACCTCCATCAAAATAAGTAGATACTGTTAAGCCTCGAAAACGAAATACAATATATTTGAGGCAGCATTTATTTTTTTAAATCAGAAAATAATATTTTAGGCAATATTTTTCAATACATTGCTTTAGTATTTTAAGGAACTTCCTCTTCGGTAACCTATATAAACGAAATCAGACAGGAAAGTAAACAAGTAGGGACGTGTTACTCGATATGACGAAATAAATTATATAGCACAGGTTAAAGGAGAACTATATATCTGCCAAATTTATTAGAGTGCTGAACTCCATTTCAAGCGATCATTCTTCTTTTAGATCTGTTACGGAAATTTTCCTCTATTCTTTGAGAAAATATTTAATAAAGAAGTGAAACTATTATGTTTTCGTACTCCTTTATAGGATTGCGAAATCTCGATATCTTTGCAATAAAATACAATCAAAGTATTTTATGTTTAGTCAAACGAGCAATAAAAAAGTAGTAGCATTACTTAATCAACTGTTTTCAACTGTTCAATATTTAACTGCAAATCATATAAAAAATAACAAATAGGGAAATGAAAATAAATTGCTTTTTTTGTATATATTTTTTTATCATTTCTTTAAAGTCCTCTCTAAAAAGGTACTTAAAATGGTGATTTCAAATTAAGTAAACTAATTAGGAAGCGTATCAAAAAGGAATTTTCTTAGAAAGAAAGTAAGAGAATTCGTATGCAAAGAGAATTTGTCACAAAAAAAACACCCATTGAAGTTTTTTTTAAAGATGTCACGAACATATCTAATGCAACTAAATTATTTTACTAAGATATCATTTGGAATAAGATGGAACATAATGAATGAATTATTATTCACTTGTATGTAAAAAATTTATAGAAAGATTTATCTATCAGAGAGTTACGTGCTTAAAAGTTACGATTGGGTTAAAAAATTTTTTTCTATAAGTTAATGAATATATATATATATATATATATATATATATATATATATATATATATATATATATATATATATATATATATATATATATATATATATATATGAATATATATATATATGTATATATATATATATATGAATATATATATGATATATATATATATATATATATATATATAATATATATATATATATATATATATATATATATATATTCTCGTCGCTGGGGGCGACGAGAATGAAATGAACTAAGATTAAAAACCTTGGATGAAGTAAAAAATTTACTTTAGGGGCAGGCATGTCTCACATAATCTGGTATTAAAGTTTTAGACTGGCCTGGGAATAGTCCTGATCTCAATCCCATTGAAAATTGTTGGCATATAATGGGTATAAAGATTGCTGCTAAAAAACCTGCTAAGATTAAACTGCAGGAAAACATTATTAGTGTTTCGTTCCATGAAATTGGCGAGGATTACGTTCATAAGTTGATATCTTCTATACCGGACCGCTGCAAGGCTGTCATCGCAGTTCGAGGATCTTCTAAATATTAAAGTTTTGTAACAAAGTAATTTTTGTAACAATTACTTTGTTCCCGGTTTGTAAAATATTGCATTTTTCACTATTTTTTATTTTTCTGGGTAATTAAGCCTAAATAATTTATTAATCCTAATAAAACTTGATTAAAATTAATCCTACACTAGTATTTTTTTGTAACAATATGAGCTGTACGTAAAATAAACACATGAAACACATTTTTTGCACTCTTTACCACTTTTTCGAAGGTGATGCAGTTTTTTCCCCGCAACCGTATATATATATATATATATATATATATATAGAGAGAGAGATGTTATATATGTATATATATACAGGATCACAGCACTTTGGTGGCAGATGTTAGATAGTAGTAAAATTAACTTTGTATACAATTTAGCTAGTCCTGAATTTAATTTATAGTCTAGAACATGTTCACCGAGCACATAGGTTACGCATTGTGCAAACCGTGATAAAGAGAAAGCAATAAAAAAGAATAACACATGCATTTTAGGAAAAGACATCAAATACAAAGAAATATCGCTTAGATTTATACCGTAAAATATCGAGCAATTTTCTGAAATGTCAGAGAAATTGTAAATTTTAAAAGGAAAGAATTCGGTTTTTCAGCAGAAACAAAACAAAGGATTTGAATAAATATGATAGTGAGGCTGAGAATCGAATAATACTTTAAATGATGTAACTCAGCAACCAAAATATTTTTACTTGTCTGTAAAAGCAATTATAATAGTAAATTTGAATTATTTTATTTCTTTTTATTTGCGCCTTTTGAAGAGCGATTTTGTGAGGGGCAGTATTTCATATTCAAAATATAGCTTCTATTGTTTAAGATATACTAATTTTTATTTCTACCCGTTTCCTTTAAGATTTCCTCCTTTGTATAGCCTCCTTCAGTTCAAGACTGGGTACACCTAAAATGACACAAATGTGCATTTTCTAGAAAAGCACGGACAAATAGTGATCGAGCAAATTAAGACCATACATACAGAGTATCTGCGAATCTAAACAGCAGGTCTCAAAGCTATAAGGTGAAGACCGGATGCCTGAAGTGTTTATAAATCTAGTAAGACCACTGGGCTATACTTGTGATCAAGATGTATTTAAGACTTGTCAATACCACACTGATTAATTAAGAGAAAAATACCAATAAATTTAAGAGACGTTTTGTTATAATATCTGACTGCGTTTGGAACAGTTTTTTTTTTCAAAAACTTTACTTGTGAAAATTTTCGTCCTAATTTTCTAGGAAATATAGTACCAAAATAGGAAAATGAGGAAAACATAGTACCAAAAAATATAAATGATGAAAAAAATAGTACCATGCTGTTATGAGGGGTACCGGAGATACCCCTTTGCGTTGTGTAAAATTAGGGAGGTGAACTCCAAAGTAAACTATGCGTTTATGAATAAAAATAATAACATTTATTATACAGTATTTTACAAGAAAGGTCAGTTTTACACATTATATATAAGATCTTGATTAGACATATTATAACAGAATTAGGGCATACTATATCCGCTTCCTGCGGTAGAACCATTACGGGTCGAGCGAAATGAAGTTATATTTTCTAAAATTTCTAAAAAAGAAACACCAGCACTATTTGAAAGGTAAGAAATGATCAACCTGGGGAGCTTTGATGAAACAGCAGGACAAGGCATGGAGTCGATGAGGAACTTATACCTGAGGAGGCAGCAGGTATCAGGCTAAAAATCACGGGGCACTTCATTGGAGGAGGCAGCAGGATCGGCGCTGGCGGTTGAACACGGACATCTCACTTTTGCGGGGACGTCTTTTTTCCGGAATTTCTTCGGAGCTCACCACCTCAATCTCTGACCCTGTGCCTCCGTTCCTCTCGTTTCTCTCCCATACTCGGGGTTCATTTTCTCCCCTTTTTTGATTTGAATCCTCCCCAGGTCGGTTTCTCACGTAAATTTATTGCCTTTTCGAGTTTTTTATTCGAGGGCAGGATGCTCCGACATCCCCACGGTTGACCCACGTGGTACTCTTATTTCCAAGAAAATTGGATATCCGTTGAATTTCCTGGAATTTCTTTCTCCCGTCCTGAGGAATTCAGGGGGTGCGATGTTTCTTGGAAAATTGGTGCTGTTCCCCCTTTTTCCAATATGGCCGTTTTATGCCCCGTAATCGTGTTGGAAAAACAAAATGGCTATGACGTTGAAAGGAGTCCAAAATGTCCAAATTGTGGATCCTTCGCAACACATACTATGCAACTTTTTACAAAATTAAACACATTTTGTTGAAATTTAGCAAATTGTTTCATAAACTTATGTAGCTCTAAACAAATGTATACATATAACATTAATTCATTTTTATCATATGTACGAAAGGCCCTCGTAAGTGTAATGAACTCAAAACTAATTGATGTATTGATATCTAAAAAAAAATGTCATTATGTGCAACTACATGTAAAATTTTAATAATTTCTCGTGAGATGTTTTATAAATGCAGCTATAAATCAGCAAATAGTATACCTAGACCATAATCTGTAGTTCATTACATTCTTACTAATATTATAAACGTTTTCAGTTCAAATGCCAAAAAGGTCCATTAAATAAGTATGTGTCTATGTTGGATATGGGCACGTTAAATCCGTAGACCAGAAAGTCCATATATGAGGTCAGAGAGGGTGTAAGAAGGTAAGATACCCAAGATTTCGCCCCTGGAGGTGCTCGGTCTAAATTGAGGCACCTGGCTAAATTGGACTCCGACCCTTTAGTTTCAATTATAAACCGGAACCGCAACCCTGAGCCCGCTAGACTACAGGGTTCTTTCTGCCGCAATAATAATAGGTTATACTAATATAATAGGTTAGTATAACCTATAATAATAGGTTATACTAATAGGTATACCTTCTGTATTAGGTGAGTACTAATAAACCACGCCCATTGCTGTACCTCTATTATGACCAAAGCAACACTTCTGCCAAATCGGAATGTTCCTTCTGTCGCACCCTGTATATCAGTAGTTCCCAACCGGTGGCCCGAGAGAGCCTTGGAAGTGGTCCGACACCATATATAAAAAAGTTGTCTATCAAATGGGGATTTCTAAAGAAATGTTCATTGAACTAGACGGGCCGAATATATCCGATGACTATTTGGTGTTAAATTAGAATTTCTTAAAAGTTTAGCATAATTATTTTATTATTAGAATATGATGCAAAATAACTTGCCTACCTCTGGAAGATTCCCCCCCCCCTCAAATCGGTGTGGTAGGGGGTGGTGGTCCGCACATGGTTCAATTTCTGGCCTAGTGGTCCGCAGACTTCTACGGGTTCGGAACCACTGCTGTATATGGACCTGGCCTGGAATACTTCTGGACAGGGGGCATCAGATACACTAACAACAACAACATACCAAAACAATTTCACAGACATAAATTGGCAGCTGCTGCTCTTCTTTAAATCCCCTAATTTTATTTCTAATGATCGTACGGATAAAAAAAATCATATTTAGAAACAGAAATTTAAGGAATCAGAGGGACAAAATTCGGAATTTTTATCAAATTCGACGTCTTGAACGTATTCAGACACCTTAAAAATGTTTATTCAATGATTTGAGAGCTGAGATACATCACCTTAAAATATGTTTTTTTCAGTGATTTAATAGCTGAGATACATCACCTTAAAATAGGTTTTTTTCAGTGATTTCATAGGTGAGATATACCTCCTTAAAAGTATGTTTTTGAGTGATTTGATAGCTGAGATACACCTCTTTAAAAATATGTTTTATCAGTGATTTGATAGCTGAGATACACCACCTTAAAAATATGCTTTTGAGTCATTTGATAGCTGATATACATCCGAATTCGTGAAAAGATATATCGCTTTGATAGCTCGTCTTGCCATCATTCGATTTCAGATTTATTAAAAACTAAAAAAGGAAATCATCAACAGCTAATCAACAACCATTCTGCGAGTGAAAACCGCAGACTCTTGATACCATTATTCCGTTACGTAGACAGAGATGATTATTTGAATGAGGTGGAATTTAGCAGTCTCGACTAAGAGTAATAACCTTAGCATTTATAAGTCTAGTTTGTAAAGTAGTATGTGAATAACGTTTAAATTCCTTAGAATCACCAGACTAGAAAGATCAGACGTTTAACTAATTGCCATTAAAGTTCGGAAAAGTTATTAAACTATTAATATAAATTTAGAAATTAAAACTCTAATCGTCCACGAATTGTGTTTTATGTCTGGCTTGAAGTCGAGAAACATATTGAATCCTTTTAAGGGATTTAAAATTAATGCTTGAAATGTTAGGAGCTTTTCAAAACATTTAGACGAAACTAATTGCTTACCTAATCTAAAAAAATAATATACATTTCATCTTTTCTTAAAATTGTTGTATTTGTTTAAGTTTAGATATTTAAATTTGATTTTTTATTATTTTCAGTTACCGTCTTATTTATATGTCTCACTACTTTAAGGTTCTTAAAGACAAAAGTATCTTGCAAATACTATTTATATTGCTGTAAAGTGCAGCATCTCAAAATAACTCGAATTAATAAGAAATTCCGCAAAGAGACAAAACAGATTTATACGAATATAAAGATTTGTACTGAGAGACATTCTACTTATTAAGACTTTAAGAGATTAAGGTTATCCGAAAATAAAATTTGCAGCAGCTAAATGTTGTTGAAGATACTGATCAAATATAAATCTAAAATATCTAGAGAGAAAAGCTATTCAAAAAGGAAAATTCTTTCTCTTTGAACTTTTAGACATCACTAATGCATTTCTTTAGTAAAACTTTTAATAGAATTAAATTCCAAAAATTTAGTGATATAAACCTGCAGTCACACATAAAGAGATGAAAATATTTCCTTTAATGAAAATGTACAAATTTTAAATTAAGTTTATTATAATTACCACCCTACATTATCAATACAGGAATTTTATAACTGTAAATATTATAACTGTAGGAAATAAATGTTTATAAGTAAACATTTGTTATATATATATATATATATATATATATATATATGTGTGTGTGTGTGTGTGTGTGTGTGTGTGTGTGCGTCCCTTTGTGGGAGATAGACTTCATGATAGAACGTACAAGGGCCTTCGGGTAGGACGGATCTTCCCGAGCTTATAGCGGGTTTCGCGTCGATCTGACAGGACTGACGGTACTACCACGATAAAGTGCAAAAATTTTAAGCTAGCGTAAAAAAAAGTTTAAAAAATTTAATTCCAACACTTCTTACGAGACTTTGGCGAGAGTGCGTTTGGCTTATAAAAACCACTGGAAGTTGTCGAAAACGTCAGTATTGGTAGTACTGGCGTTTTCGACAGCTTCCCTTCTTCTTCCAAGTTTATAAGTACGAAATTCGAAGTCAGCGGGAAATTTATGCGGAATGAAAAAAAAGGTGGTAAAATAGGGCAACTGTAAATTTAGGCGCGAAAAAACAGCTGCTGAACCACTAAATATCTAGTGTGAAGTGTTGATTTTTTCTCATTTCCAGACACAATGTCTCAATCGACTGTGCAAGGAGTAGGTATTTCTGATGCGAACACATATTTTGATGGTCCAAACACCGACAAAGCTTGGAGTAGAATGGATTTCGGTAATTATTTCTTGAACGCGAAGAGTTATTATGTTGGGATTTCTACTAAAATTGAATATGTTTGAGTTCCCTTTGTTCCTCATACATAATATAATGTTTCATTTCTCTTTTAACTTTGTCTATTTTATCAAGCTTTCAGCTACACCTACATTTTTTATTATTAATTTTTTATAACTTTCTGTAGAATATATACCTAAATCAGAAGCATAGAGGCAAAAAAATGTGATGATTTTAGCTAGTCCCGCCAAGTACTTTTGGAAGGACATACGTCCTAGTGGAAGCACCTTAGACAAAAACGGAAGTGCTGCTGATAGGACGGTGATCAAAAGAGGCCCATGTACAAAAAGGGTTCCAGCAGGTCCTTTCAACAGGACTTTTGCCTGTACGTTCTATGGTAAACATTATTTAATATTCACTATAAAGCAGTAGTTGTAGACAGTAGTGTAAGTACTTAAAACAAAAGAACACTATTTAAACATACGATTGCTTTATTTAATTAGTAATCCATCCCTGGGGCATTTAGAAATATTGAAGGATTCAAGTCCATGACATGCATCTCAACTACTCAAAATCTGCATTGCGTCTACTAATACCAACACGCGCTATAAGTATCCAAATGACTTAATCAAAATCCCAAATTATCCCTAAAATTCCATCACAGTGAAATAGTCCGTAAACCACATTTGGATATCTTATCTGGATTCTTTGTTCGACTGCAAAACTTTTCTTTAAATAGGATGAGTGCGAAGTCTGCATATTGCTAATCATTCACAAACGTATAGCAATTCATCACACTTTGTGTAAGAAATATCGAAAAGTAAAATTCCCTAAAAGAATATTTCACCCTGAAAAATCACTAAATTATGTGTGTCACGAAGTTTTCTTCCTGAAAAAAAAAATGTTTCAGTTATTCATAAGTCTTATGGGTTTCATGGATCATTAACGGTGTAGCCATGGGAGAAAAAGAAACACGTCTTGTAAAAATAATGCATTAGTTTAGGCGTTAATCTTTTACAATTGGAAGAAGTTTTCGGATAAAAATAGATGCTAACGTTGAAGAGTAGGAAACATTGTGGGATATTGTTTTGGATCCAGATAAATAGAGTTAAATTAATTTCGAGCAAATATGGAAGAGTATTAATTAAAATGGAAACTATTCGCAAGTCACGAAATGTTGATATCAAAAACTGTTAATTTAATTGAAATTAATATTACAATAGAAGTAGAAATTGTTTCACATTTTATACAACCGAACAATTTTAGTTATAAATAAATTTCAGGGGAACTGACTGTATTGTTAACTTCCTTTTGACAAAATTTCCAGGGCTATTTTCATCAGGGGATCACGATTCATATAACATTGCAGTAAAATACTGAAAAATCAATACTTTGACCCTTACGTCGGCTCATCGGTCTAGGAGACTGCTGTTGCACCTGTTCTGAAGGGTGGGATCGTGGTGGGGGTGATGAGATTGTTGAGGATTTGTGAGTTCTTCAGTCGGGTCTTAACCTTCAAGTACAACACATCGGAGATTTTCGCCCGCTCGTATTTTGTCGGCAAATTTAATCTTTGTAGAACATAGTCGGTCTTTCGGACCGATGAGCATTGAACTGATTTAAATTTTTGCCGGCCTGTATGACCGATAAGCCTTGAACCGTACTAATTATCTATCAGTCTGCATGCTTTCTATTTCCAAGATCTTTGTTTTATTGTTGTAGCTAACATGGCTGGAAGAATTCCTCCTGTTTCACAACGAACCAGACATTTTGTCTCTCTCGCTCTGTCGCTGATTGAGGAATTGGATTCTGAAAATTTGTGTTAAATAATCCATTTTTTATTTACCCTTTACAAGGTTTTAGGCTTCAAGTGTACTTAGACCTCATAGTCGACTAACTTCTTGCTTTTATCATTACTTGGTTTTTTTTTACTCTGTTGAGTTAAAGTGAAATTTGTTTTGGTAGTCTCTTCTACGGCTTTGTTGTTATAGGGAAAGAATAAATTTAAACATGTACAAACTATTAGTGTTATTTAAAGTTTTATTAACAATTTCGGGTTGCTTACTTTTGTTTACTTTTACTTTGTTTACTTTCAGTTGGTATGGAGGCCGCCATATTTGTGTGGGCTTCAAGCTTATATGGCTAATAACTGGATACTTCCCTTGTACTATCTAATTTACGCGTTACCTTTTAACACAAATTGAGGTTTTTATACAATTCAATTAACTTAATGGTAATAAAGTTACTTACCGCTGGCTTGAGGTTGGTAGACTTGGGTTAGAGCTCAACACGGGTACTCTGAATCTCTGGATTCACGGTGCTGGTTTGTGTGTCAACAGTTACATTATCTGCCGGCTGGCTCCTATCTCTGTGGTAGGATTTGTTGCTAGCTTATATTAATTCAACTGGTACCTAAAATTGTTTGTTTTGTCTGTGTATTTTGGAAAGGAAAAAAAAATACGTTTTTTTTTTTTCATTTTCATTCATACCAAATATATGGTCTGGGTAATTATTGTTTTATTACATAGCAAAAATTTACATATTAAAAATTTGGGGTGTTTTTCTAAATTTCACTGGTTAAAGTCTTGACTTTCTGTGGTTCGGGTTGTGAGGTTCCGAGTTCGTATCTGAATGGTGAATTAAGGAATTCCATTATTGTAAAGTGCTAAAGTGCGCTAATTTATCAAAAACAATATGTTTAAACAATTATTGTGGTAACAATAAAAAAAATCTTTAATTGAATTGAAAAGCTTATTTTTCTTTTCGTTTCAGCAATACATTATGGGTTTTAGCAAATAATGGCTAATCTCTAGGATTATGGTTAAAATGTATTGAATTCTAGTTTATGGTCTAGGTAGTTCTTTGAGTACTTTGTGTTGTATTTATTGTATTGTTTAATTAATATATGGTTAATGTGTTGATTATTAATGCATTGTTAGTATTTATATGAAATTACTATTGCACTTAATACTGTAACTGCAAGTGAATTGTGGATTTCCTGGGTGTCGTCTTATATGTACTACTGGAATCTTATATGTACTACTGGAATGCGCTAGGAATCAACCGATGCAGTTGACTTATTTGTAAAATTTGTTATTGTAATTTGGAATATATAATTTAGTGTAATCTGAAACTGTAGCTTGTAACAATTTGTAATTCGTGCTTTGTAACTTTTAATTCATGTAATTCAACATTTTCTCTACTTCAGGATCTCTGGGCCGTGGTTTTGTTTTGGTATTGTTTTTACTCAATTCAAACCGAATTGTCATGTATTTCTAATAGTCGGGGATCACCTATGTATTCTCTGAAAATGTGAATGTAGACTTAGTGCTGGCGGGATTGTTATGGCGTGACCTGTTATCTTTCTCTTGCTGATACATGAAAGCGTGGGGGGCTGATGTGGAGTTTAGAGTTCACCCTTTACAAGAATGAGAGGTGGCAGTTGTTTAGCATTGATGACTTATACCTGCGAAAAACTTATTAAAATAGGAAAATTTCCTAATTTTATAGCATGGCGGTCTGTGAGACCGATGGGCTGGGGAACAGTATAAATACAGATGAGCCGACGTAAGGGTTAAATATAGTTGAAGATAAATATAAAGTGATATTTTACAGTCATGTCTTTATGCTAATAATCATGAATGATTACAATATTAAATGCCTTTTTCCGCCATCTTGTTTTCAAGGATTAAAATACTTGATAACATCCATGAACTGTAAAATAAACCTATGAATTGTAAAATTAGTTTGTATTAATATCTAATACATTAAGGATTTTTTAATAATGCAGCTTTCGGAGTGCGACAGGATCTTTTCTGGTATACTTTACTAATTCATTTTATAAGTTGAACGTTTGAACAAATGAAAGGAGGTTCCGCTAAGGAAGAATTAAGAGGCCATAAAATTTTTCATAATTATTATGGCCTTTATGGGTTATCTAAAAATACTTATGGACTACACAATATGTAACAACCTTTAGATGAAGAGGGCGCAGTGGTCCAGTTGGCAAGGGCAGCGGGGTAGTGATCTGAAAGTCACTGGATCGATGCTCGTCGCTGATAAATCCACTGCCGTGTACACTAATGGCGGATGGTGCACGTAAAATCTGTCGTGTCTCCAAGTTCTGAAAATTACCTCTGGAGGTGCGGGGTCAAGTGTTCTGGTCTCGACTAGGTTCAAAATTTCGGGACTGGTCCTTTGGCCACTTCGAACTCCGATCCCTTGTGGTACCAGTCAAAACAGGAGCTGCACCTTCATCGCCCATAGCCTTTGGGATCTGATAATGCTGTCGGTCAAGTGGCTTCAGTAACAGCAACAACATCCTTTAGATGAAAACAACTGAAACAAAATCAACATCCCTTAGTATGGTTATTAAAAATTAACATCCGAAAAGATACAAACTTTGGTCCAACCATTCTTGTTATATAACGTATACATTTATTTATTGTTGTTTAAGATATGATATTTTTTAAAAATCAAGCAAGATTTATTTACAAATTTCCTCTGTCACGTAAACTGATATAAATCATACTACAAAATGCAAAACTATTTTTGTTTTGCAATAGTGACTTCCATTGAATTTATTTTGCAATCATAGCAATAATCTTTGCAATCATCGATATGCGTGATTGAGTGCCATGAATAAGCAAAAGCAAGTGAAAGCAAAAAGCAAATTACCTTCACTGCTGGAAATGTTATCACACAGTATCGTGTCTATTCGGTAAAATCTGATATTCGATCTGATATACTCTCTGATATAGGGTTAGAAATTTAGCTATCTCCTGAGAATCAGAAACTTCACTCTAACAAACTATGTCTCTAATACGTCATTTGTCTCTATTCTGCTGATATGAATATTTTAACATACTGCCGTTATCTATCAGTCCTGAGAATTTTGCATAAAGCATGATGATTTATTTTCTCACTGAGAAGCAATGCTTTTATTTCCTCTAGGAAAAATTAAGGCTTTTGATATTAAGAGCTTGATTCCTTTATTTATTTACATATTTCTTAGTTCAGTCGCATAAACTGAATTGATTCAAAACAAGACGGTAAAAATCAGAGGAATAAATCTCATTAAAATCTATATTTGTATATGAGAGTATACATTAATGTTGCAGTTATAAGCAGTAGACATAAATTACTATTGTACTTTGAAAACGGTAAGTACAAAATGAAAATATATCCTATGAAGCCCCTCTAAACACCTAGAAAATTCAACGAGAAAAGGTTGAGACGGACAATAAAGCAAATAAAATCAAACAAAAGTAATCAGTAAGAGATTATTCGTAAGTCTTCCATCAAAATCTCTTCATCTGTATCACTGATAAGAGTAACGGAAGAGAAGGTGTGTTTGTAATTAAACTGATCATAACGATAAATAAACAAAAGTAGTAAATGTCCAAAAGAATTTGAAACTGCATTCCGGTAGCCAATGCTGTCTGCAATAAAATAAAATTTTATTGCATTTCATCGCATTTATTGCATTTTATAAATTTTAACCCAAGACACGTCCTATGTACAAGTTAATATATAATGCAGGCTATATAAGTTTACTGTAACAAACATTAGAGAATACAAAATTCAGTAGACGAAGAAATGAAATTCGTGAGTTGTTAAAAAAAGCTTGAATGTTAGTTCGTCATGTTAGAGACTACAAAACAGTCTCAGAAAATGTATTCTTGTTGAAAGTTAACTGTTAGCTTCACTCTTCACTAGTTAAAATTTCCTTAACTATCAGAACTTACAGAAGCTAGATGTGGTCAGAAATTTGATGTAGGAAACTTTTGTTGGATTCCTTAAATCCTGTACAATACCTTTCTTAATGAAGAAATCATTCAATGAATGACAAATACCACTTGTTATCAATATTATTTGATGATCAATATCATTTGATATTGAGCATGTAACGCTTCAAAGGAAAATAAAAAGGAAAAGAAAAGTAATATTTTTCTTAAAAATGTAACTTTTTTTAGCAAAGAAAAAGTAAATTTTTAAGAATTTTTCATTATCGCATTTTTACATTGTTTCTTTATAATGTAAATTTAAAAAAGTCATATTTAAAAAAATTTAACCTTATATAGAAATAATTAAGAAGAAATAAAAGTAGTTTAAACTAGAACCAAAATTGAGGATATTAAGGTAGAAATGTTGAAGATATTTAGGCTGGAAAGTTAATCATAAACCTTCTGATGATCTTAATTTGCATTATTTTTTAAAAATTATCTTTAAAACATTTCTACTGGGGATTGAATACAATATAATAGAACGAAATGTACTTTATATTGGATGAACATTTTCTAACAGTTATTAAAAAAACTTATTTTAAATTTACTTCTACCAATAAGAAATAGGATAACAAATATCAGAAAAAACTTAAGATCACACTGAATTTTAATAAAAATTTTAATTAAAAATGTAAAGAACTTAGGTAAAATGGCATATTATTTTATGGCATATTATTTAATGGCTTTATATATTAAATGGCATATTATTTAAAATGGTCTATAATTAAAAAAAATCTTTTAATAAAGTTATCAAAAATCCATTTTATGTAATATCTCCTATTTGAAAAACGACAAATGTCCTTTAAAATGCTCAGTCTAATTATATGAGACAGTTAATAAAAATACTTATATAAATGTATTAAGAGTACATACGATGTTAATTTAGAACAGATAAACGGAACGTGTTCAAAGGAAAACTACAATATGTGGTATAAAGAGAACAATAGAACATATGAAGTTAAATAATGTGTAACATAACAGAATCCTTTTGTCTTTGTAATTGACATTCATTGAAGTTTTTATCCTTTTGTTTGAAAAGGGCAATCTAAAGCCTTCCGCCTCTTTCTATTGTATTTTCTCTGTGTATAAGATTATTCATAAATCCTATAACAATTTTCAAACGCTATCGCATGAAACAGTCTCAAAATAAGGATACGCTAGAATATACTATATTGATCCCATAAAAGGAATGTTCTCTATATTGCTACTTGTGACAGAAAAAAAAATTGTGTTACGCAAAACACAAAATACTGGGTAATATTGCAAACAAATTTTTTCTTATGTCGTTCCTAAATCCTACTATTTATGATGAATATAACTGTTTTGGTTAAAAAAAGTAAATTTTTTACTATTGATACAACAATATTTAAACAGATTAAATAAAAAAAATATGTGAAAATTTTATTACATTACGATTAAAGCAGGAATGGTGTAAAAAACATTCCAATGAAATGAATTAAAGCAAATCATATGTAATATTTATAGTTTATCTTCAAAGAATATGTTGGTTTTATAATATGTTATGTCAAAACCCTTTTTATTATTATATCAGAACAGCAAAAGAGAAATCTGGATATCTGCCTGTATATATTTATTTATGATGCACTCTATAAAAGTTTAGAGATTATATGGTTGAATGGAATAGATTTACTGGTCCATTTATATCAGAAAAACCTATTCGTTTAGATGGTGCGATAAGAGGAAGGCTTGAAACAGTTAGAAGAAGTAATTGTAATGGAGTATTATTGCATTTAAGTTATCTTGCTTTTAGTTACTTTGCAATGTACGATCACAGTCAGTCTGGGGTTGATAAGTCCGAAGTAATCTGTAAACTAACTTCATGAGCTACTAAGCGATTTTGGTAATACTTAAATTTTTGAATAGTAATGTTTTTTCAAAGCTTTTATCAACACGCTTATAAAATAAAAAAAATCGTGAAGTAGGGATAAATAATTATAATTTTGTTATCTCGAATATTTTGAGATAAAAACTCAAAAGAATTTATTAGGGAACAAAAGGGAAATTTCTGGAAAGAATATTATTGCGTTGATAAATACCGTTTATTTTAAAATAGCAGATTTCACTTTTCTGATTTTCAAATATCTGACCATGTGCCTTCTGTAATAAAATGAATAAACTTCAGGAAATTTCGATATTGATACAAAAGCAAAGCAATAATGTAAACAAGATACTTGTACATATTATCAACGAAAAGTTTATATTTTTAGATAGTACTTTTGTGATAATGTTTACACTACTGCAACTCACATTTGAAGTGTCTTTCTGGCAGTCGCTAGCGCTATGTTAATTATTTTCTGTTTTACTGCTCTATAATTCTAAAGTGTTATGAATGAGGCTACTCCAGAAATAAAAGTAAAAACAAAATGGCTGTGGGAGAGGGTTGGGTGTTAGTTTTATGTAATGTTGTGAATTATTTTAGAAAACTCTGATACGTCTAATCAACAAATTTCAATATCCAAATGCGATTTTCTCGAATTTCTGATATAAATTGCTCAAAACAATATGGCCTTCGGTCTCCTTATTCGAATCATAGATTTCATCTTAAGGGCAGAATTGTACTGCAAAGCACAGTGACATCTAATATAAAATTTGTACTGTATAATTTGTACTGTTTATAAATTGAAATACTTTTTCAGGCTTTGTTTATTTTTCTATACCTGTAAATGAATGCTATCAAGTAAAGATTATAGATTCTAATAAAGAAAATCCCAAAACCCCACATGAATATTTGTTTTATAATTCACTGTACTGCAATTTCTGTCAAATAATACTCAGTGATGACATACAAAACAAAATTGAACTAAATTGCACGGGCGTTATAAAATAATTCCCAGGGATTGTATTGTGTTTTCTTATGGACTTAAAAATATTGTCAGTTTACTGAAAATTTGATTGCACAATAATAAAGGGTACGAACTTTCATATGCGATGTTCTAACATCGAGAAAATAAGAAAGTATCAAATAATTTTTATTTCGTTCATGAAAAGTATAATGCAGCATAAATTGCATCTCTTCTATTTCTAGATTTTGTAAACAACATTTTTAAATGATCTTCCTGAAGAATAAACGCTAACAAATAACCTCCTTTTTTCTAGATAACTTATTTAATAATATTTGGAATCAAATTTAATTTTTTTGTACTTTGCGCGACCTAACATAAACCTCTACGTGAAGTAGAAATGTAAAGAACGGTGCATCTGTTCTCTAAACACCGAGAACAATATTTTAATTCTAAGTGGTCTCCTATGAATATATTAATTCTAAGTAGTTTCCTTGGATTATTCTTAATTTTAATTGGTCTCTTTGGATTATTTTAATTCTAACAGGTCCTTTTAGGAAATTTAAACTCTAAATGGACTCATTGGAATAGTATGGTGACATGAAGAATAATGTACAATTTTAAATGGGGAAAAGTTTTTGGCGTTTATGTTATTCATTTTAAAAGACACAAAGCAGAATAATAATTGATTTTTAAATGCTTCCGTCGCTGGAGTATATTTTAAAATTCTTGAAAATAAAGAAAATATTTCCTAATACATGGACTAATACAAACATCTAAACATCTATTTATTTCTTTAATATATGCTACAAACTTGGTTTATTTGTTTCTGATAATGTGACATAATACTATGAAAACCTTGATTAAAAATATGGAATTGACGAACTAGAATTTGAGTTTTCTCTCATCGCAGTTTATCTTAAACAACCCCATCTGCAAAACATAAAGTTATTTTTGTAATCAAATTGTCTGTGGCAGTACAGCCCACTGGAAATGTTCTGCAGGTATTCTTAAGTAAATACTGCTTTCGCGCTGTCATTTGCATGAAATCTGAAAAAAATTCGTTTGTTTATCTCAAATGATTCTCCGAAAATTTAAACATCTTTAGAGAAATATACGTATGTTTTATTAAATTTTCTTTTGATATATCTTTACTTTCTCTTCAAAATTTCTATATAGCATAACTCTTAAAAACTTTATATGAAATATCAATTTTGTCTGAAATAATTTTAAGAAAAATTGCTTTAGATAAAAACTTATTTGGAGAGTTTAATTTTGTGTATGAAATTTTTACAGATAATGGACTAAGTAAACAATATTTTTCAACGTTAACTTTGTCTTAAAAATATGCATACTAAAAAGATTTTTCAGAAGTATCTTTAGTAAATCTTTGTTATTTGTTTATGTTTTTATTTTATAGGGGGTGTGGGAAAGTTTAAAAAAAAAAGTTGTCACAATATTCAACAGCTTCTCTCTTCTATTTAAGTCTATATACTTTATGATATTATGTTTTACGTTATTTAGACATTTGCTACAATTATGTAGTCTCTGATAGTGCTCAGTCGAAATTGAAGAGTCATCATGGAGTGGTGATTGTTCACCTATACAGTGCCCCTATTTGAAGTAGCCAACAAATCTTGCCGTAGCACAGTGCTGATGTATAAAATATAATGTGCCTTCCTTGTTGAAAAAGAAAATATTAAGCATAACATTTTTGGAATAGTGTAAATTAATGAATATTCATAAAAATCTAGAAACACTCATTATCTTCAGCATCAGTTGAAAAAAATGACTGCGTAAAATTTAAAACCTGGAAAGCAAAATTTAAATGTATTGCCTTTACCATATTAAATTTATTAAGATAGTAGTGGATGCTGTTACATTTGTATTCTGATGAATTTTTCTGTAATTTTTTTCGCCAAATTAATATTTTATCAAATCTGATAGGAAATAAAATATTATGCAGCTCGGCACGTGTGCTGGACTACCTAACGCACTTGGGACTTTTATTACTCTGCAGTCAAGAGAGCAAAGATAAACGAAATGATTTGATACACTATTTTTAATCCCGTCTCATTTAAATACAGGTTTCAAGCGTCTAATATCTTTTCAAATATGTTCCCAATGGACCCACCCCACTACTTTTTTAAACATCGAATAAAAAAAACTTAAACAGTGTTTAATTTTTTATGGTAATTTTGTAAAGCGCATGCTGCAGTAACATTTCACAAGACCTTAAATCTAATAAATTAATGATAGAGCTCATGTAAATCTTTCAAATTCAGTTGGGCCAAGTGTTTTAGAACCTCAGTCTACGGGATTTTTTTAAAAAGCCTATGTTAACAACTTAAAAATTAAAGCCTCATTTTTAATTCATTTATTCATTTTTATATTTGTGTATACGAAATTTACCTAAATATATAAATCTAATTAAGAAGTAATTAAGATGCTGAAATTGGAACCAAAAATTGAGAACATTAAGATAGAACTGTTGCAGATATTTAGACTTCAAATAGAATCCAAAATATTTAGATGACCTTAATTTGTTTTATTTTCGTCATAAATATATTTAAAATATATCTTCATGGGATTGAATGCAATATTATAGAATGTATAAACGTAAAGAGTTCAACAGGAATCTTATATTTAATGATGAGCCCGTAAATTAGCAAAGAATTTGAAAAGTGCACTGGATATTGGATTCCGTCGAGATTTAGAAGCTTAGCAGCATTAAGGTGTTTTATCTATTAACATTTAGGGGATTTAGCTAGCATTTAGCTATTTACTTTATACCGTAAAAGGCCAAAATGTTTATAACATACTTAGTTTGTTGTAAATTAGATCAAAATAAGTCGAGAAGACAAATGTCTATATAATGATGACTGAATTACTACATTTGAACAAATGGTAATGAAGCTTTCGTTCTATCAACTACATGAAATAAATAAAAATAAGTTCAGTAGTAAAGTAAAGGATTTAACAATAGATATCTCTAACGCAACTAATTAAGGCATATCCGAAATAAAGGAAAGAAGTAAAACAATTTAAATAGTAGAATGTAAGTAAATTTTTATTTGAGTCTGATATTCGTTATATATCCAGTTCAGATCGGAAAGGATCAAGGTTCCTAATAACTTAACGTTGCAAAAGTTAAATCTCTAAGATGTATTACGTTGCATTGAAAAGGATTGCTTAGTAGGGATTGCGAACTAATGCAAAAGAAGGAGTGCGTCCTACCACACTACAATTGCATACATAGACATATATAGAGAAGAATCTTTCTATTAGTTTTCTTGCTATGCAGCACACCAGTTCCTAGAAAAAATACCACAAGCTGTTCTCACGATAGCACTGCCCTGCATGCCACCCAGCTTCGTACCACAAAAAAATTGGGATCTTAACATTATGGGACTCTACATTTTCCTCCTACATTGATAGAGTACAAAGCATATAAACCCGGTCGAGATATGACTGATTTTGTGCAGGAAATCTAGTAAGCAAATAACTCTGTAAACACACTTTCCGAAATAACTCATGACTTTTAAAGTTCTTTCAACAGCATATCAAGTACAATGTACGTTAATAGTCTTTGTTAATTTCTAATGATCCTTCACCTCATCCTCCGAGATCAAAACTATGTATAACCACTAACCCGAAGTATAAATAAATAGTGGGTCGTGGTGGCCCAGTTGGCAAGAGCAGCGGACCAGTGATCTGAACGTCCCTGGTTCTTTGCTCGTCACTACAAATCCTCCACCGTGTTCACTAATGGTGGCCGGGGAACGTAAAATTGGTAATGGCTACAATGTCCTCCAAGTTCTCAAATTTACCTCTGGAGGTGCGGGGTCAAGTGTTCCGGTCTCGTCACTTGACTCGGTTCAAAGTTACTGGACCGGTCATTTTAGCCAAGTCGAACTCCGACCTTTGTGGTGCTAATTGAAAACCGGAGCCTCCCCTTTTAGGCCAATGTAGTGTGGTAGGACGCACTCTTTCTTTTGCATTAGGACGCACTCTTTCTTTTGCATTAGTTCGCAATCCCTACTAAGCAATCCTTTTCAATGCAACTTAATACATCTTAGAGATTTAACTTATGCAACGTTAAGTTAGTAGGAACCTTCATTCTATTAGGACCTGGTGAATTGAACCTACAACCAGGGGGCATTAGAAACAACAACATAAATAAATAGTTATGAAAATGCAAGTATGAAAAAGATATCCATGTATCCAAGAAAATTTGCATGCACAGATATTCTCTTTATGGCGGCCAGTAATGATTCCGAAAAAAGTGGCCGTCTGAAAGGGGTTTCTTTCATTACATTGGCTCTATAGAGTCTTTAATCGGTTCTGAAGAAAATATGTCCGATTATTGATGTTTAGAGGGGGTGGCCGGCTAAAAAAGTTTCACTGTATTTCAATAGACGTATATAATTTGTCGATACAGATTGTATTATATCGGCAATGTCACAAATATCCCTAAAGCTAAGAAGAATTTAAAACGTGCGGACTAAAATTATACTAAGAATTTTCTCACGACACCTCAATATTTATTCCTCGATAAAAATAAATCCCGAAATATTTTGGAAGCTCGCAACAGAAAAATATCCCTTTACACTAATTCAATAATTGAATTAGCTTATGCTGAAGCTTAGGAACATTTTACAGAACTCTTACATGGAAGCTTCTCAAAGCATGATTCGCACCAAAAAAAAAACTAAATGTGTTTTTTTCCTTCTTCTTAACACCCCGCAACTGAAGGAACAGATAAATCTTTGGAAGTATTCCTTTCAATGCCTCGTAGTGACGGAGTTTGATAAATTCAATATTTATTTTTGAAAAAAAAACATCTTCAAAGCGATATCACTTATCTCTCGTCACATAAATAAGCTTCTTAACATTTATTAATGAAAATAATATTTCTAATTCTTATTGGCCTAAATATTATTTTTTTGTTATGGCCTAATTATATTTTTGGAATTAAAGGAATATTTCAAAAGGAAATGTGTTTAAAAAATAGAATGAATTAATAAAAAATATTAAAAGAAAATTCCAACAACAGAGGAACTTTTTATTTTAATTTAACGGAAAGAATGAATGCTCAATCATTTTTATAAAGTTCGAGAAATCTAAGGTGCAACACAATTTACATATTAAGGAAAAGGCTAGTGCCTTAATTTTTTAGATAAAGGAAGTCTTTCGAGTGACCTGAATTTACAAACACATACATGTTGATAAAAAGCATTTTTGGGTTTCATTATGATAGTACATGAAAAGAATAGTGTCTTTGGCAAACAACTAGAGATAAAACATACACTTAAAACGATGATTGTCCAATAGAGTATATTGAACACATTAGACGACGTATCGGCAAAAAAACGGTACAAACAATGAAAACCTCTAAAAATAACAACTAGGGGTCAAGTAATTTTTTATTTAAAGAAGGTGGGTCGAGGTCGTAAAAAGTATGTGCACAACTGCTCTAGTGCAAAACTATGCTAAATTCCATAGCTGTTTTTAAAACTGTATTGATATAATCCTACTTTATTGATATATCCTACTTTTATATTTCAATAAATAAAGAAAATCAGCAATAGATTAAGTATTTATTTGAACTTAAATTTAACATGTTCCTGAATTACTTGGTGGAATTCAGCCGGTTCACACCGGTTCTGTATAATCGATACCTAATGTAGGTATCTGTTCTGCGAATCATTTGCTGATGAGCGCCAGCTGCATCTTTCAAAGGACATATATTTTTTAAAAAATAAACCTACCCTACAACGGGCGGCCGGTCTACTCTAATAGAGAAGGAATGGAATCCTACTCCTACAGTGCAAAGATTGTTAGGAATAAATCACTTAGCCTATGATAAAAGCAAAGAAAATTGCAAGTGAGGACGCCAATCAAGCAACAATATGGAAATACCTTCAATAATAGTTTGTAAGGCATTTAATATTTTAAAACTCTTCCTGAAAACATAATGTAGTTTTGTGTGCATCATTTTTGGTTTTTATTTGAGTAATTAATTCATGAGTTATTAAATTACCTTTCGGTATTTCCTTTGGTATACTTAAAATGGTCATTAAGACATAGAAGCTGTTGTTAATTTATTTGAATACCTACACTTAATACATCCCACTTTAAATTAGTATGTAAAAAAATGATAAAAAAGTTAAGTTCTAACAAGGTTATCCAAAGTTTCTAATCTCATTCCCAAGGGTACCGTCAAAATAAAAAGTTTGAGAATCCCTGACACATATAAATGCATTTTAGCATTTTATATATATTTTTTTCTTCATTTCCTCAGTTATTCTCTCCTATTTTTCAAACATTTACCTTTGACTGTCTTTTTCGTTTAAAGTAATGCTTCGAAAAATATGTAAAACCGTAAGATTTGAAGAAAGAAGTTTACTATTTTGAAATATGCTACGCAAAGTGAAAGCTGTTCGTTCTTTCAGCTTAAAGCTTCAATCCTGCAACAACAAAAAATGCTGATTTACAAAGAATTATCGTAAATGCGTAAAAAAAAAAGGTGAAATATTTTCCAAAAATATAACATCAACCTTCTTGATCTGCTTATCAAACACTGAATATGCAAACAAATGTTACTGATCCGTTTCAAGAGATAAAAAATTGTTGTCTGAGAAACAAAGTATTGTAACTTCATATGAACTCTGAATGTGATAAAGTGTGAATTGTGAAAATATTTTAGCAAGGATCAGACTCGTAAACAAAATAATCTTCAGTAATCTCTGCCTAGGTTTTGGATATTTGTTCAATTTCTTTATATTAGTTTTCATAACTTTCTTCCGCTGGCACATTCTGCCCCCATACCTTTATACATTGTTGCGGTACGAATGCACTCTATTTACATTTTTATATAGTCACTGGTTTTTATATATTATTTTTATTAGATTTACATTTTTATACACTCATTAATTTCCCCGAGTTAATTTTCTTTAATTTACATTTTTATGTACTCACTGATTTTTGGATGTTATTTTTATTTAATTTACATTTTAATATATTCACTAGCTGAGTGGAAACCCGATGTGTTGCATTTTCGATTTAAAATGAAATGGTTTTATTTCTTAAAAATTGAAAAAAGTTTAATCACTTTTAAAAATACATTAGAATTTTAAAAAGACAAAATAATGATTTAAAATTATCTTTTTCAAATTTTGGTTTTTGGCTTTTTACATAATTCTTTAAATTTCCGTTTTCAAGTTTTGCTTTTTAAACAAAGAAAGAAGCTCATTTAATTAGAACAAAATTCTAAAGGTTTTAACTTCTTCTTTCCTGAAACTAAAATTATTTCTGGTGCTTTAAAATTATTTCTGGATTTCGATTATTAAATGACTCGTTCTCAACTAATAATTTTTCATTTTGGCAGCATGGCCGAATGTAAATAGAAATTCTCATGGTCGAAAAAGTGCTTAAATAAATAGAAAGGCAGTTCTCATGAATTCAAAATTGGTAGCGGAAGAATCCGCATCAGTTGCTCATTAATTAGAAACAAATTTCACGAACTTGCTGCAATCATTAGTGAGTAAAATAATAAGTCGAAAAATTACGAACTCCCCATTCAGTTACATTACATACTATGACGATCAGCACGGGAAATTTCAAAAGAGAGTTTTGTAAGTACGCTTTTTTAGAATGATAACATTTATTTTATTAGTTGTATTTGGTATATTTTGGAAGTTGAACATCTAGCAAATGCCGATAAATCGTAAAATTGACATTAATATGTGTAGAAAACCGAAATATTTGTCCATCAAAATTGTCGATTTCGTGAAATTCGGAAAACTGCTTTGGGGAAAAAGCTTCGTTGCAATGAAAAACATTTTTAACTTTATAAAAATGTGTATATCCTTAAAGATGAAGAGTTGTAAAATACATGGAAATAAAAAAAATTGTCGGTTGGTGGGCGAAAAAGTTTAATTTTGCATGCATGAAAATAGTGGAAATTTGCGAAACGGAAAGAAGCTGGCCCACCCGGAATGTCATATGTTTCTGCTGTCCACTTCTTTTGAGTTCGGAGGTTTTAATTTAATAATTAAAAAAGTTTAAAGTTTTGAAAGTTGAGTGTGGCACCAGTGCACGCGTCTCGTCCGTCCGCGTCCATCGGTACCAGTCGCAATATCCTGCTATTCTCGGTTCGCGAGATTAGCTCGTCCCCGTGTCTGCTGACTGGCAAACTAACATTTGTTTACCTTCAGCTGTTAATAGTAAGATCGGTTTTCCAATGTTATTTTTATTTGATTTACATTTTTAAACTCTCATTGGTTTTCCCATGTTAATTTTTATTTAATTTTATACTCTCTATATAAATGATAGTTATGAAAACGGAAAATATATTCATATTAATTCATCGATGGCGTGATGATACGTGGTTCATTAAGTAGCTACGTTATTCCCCGTACATAAAGCAAACATTGCTGATTGCCAGCAGTTACTAAGGAATAACTCGAAGGATTCAATAATTACTCTAAAAGATTTCTTTTAGATTAAGCTTAGTTATTGTAAACTTTGAAAGCTAATGGTTAGCTGAAGACTTCGATTAAACAGGTGATATAATAATCCTTTAATGGCGAAGAGATGTAAAGTTTTCGACGTTTTATTGAATCATTCGTGAAAGCCGTGACATCAGCAATTCAACCATACGATTTTATTGGGTTTTTTTTACTACCTAGTGGCAAAAGGTAGGGCTCGACATACGTTCAATTCATGCTAAAGTTTTCTTACTTCCACAGACCTTTTCCCAGAAGACCGAAAATCATCATTTGGCGCAGAATCCGAATTTACCTTGAAAGCAGTGACATCAGACTATCCCGATTGCCGGTATGTTCGCTACCGATCGGCCAAACCCAGAGCGGTCCCCCTGTCGCGACAGGAATCCCCGATGCCAAAGAATACCCGATGCCAAAGAATAGAATTATGCTAGGTTTTTAATAACCCGGGGAGCAAGGACTGAAAAGGGCTCCGCCACGTCCAAGAAGTAGGCGATCACGCCGTATGACGTCATAGAACTAAGGCCTTCTTGGAAGTTATTTCTAAAACCTTTCTTTTGTCTTATACTTCTACGCACTGGCAAATGTGTCCTATATATATATATATATATATATATATATATATATATATATATATATATATATATATATATATATATATATATATATATATATATATATACACTGCTGGCCACCCAAATTGCAACACCAAGAAAGACAAGAGATATCACAACAAAATTTATTTTGTAGATAACATGTTGACAAAGTATCAAATGATTAAATTTATAGACTTCTGTGAAGTGTGGTTCCTGCCAAAATCAGTAGCCAGAGTAGCCGCCATTGTTGGAGATCACCGCTGCCACACGCCTCGGCATTGATTCAAAGAGACTTTGGATGACTTCTTGGGGTACAGCAGACCAAGCAGCTTCCACACGTTGCCAAAGTTGATCTGCTGTAGCAGCTAGGGATGGAATCTGGGTCAATCGTGAACCACAACCATGAACCACATGTTTTCTATCGGCGAAAGATCCGGAGAGCGAGGCGGCCAGGGAAGCAATTCAATCTGCCGATTGACGAAGAACCGTTGGACAATTCGTGCCACGTGCATACCCTGTTGAAATATGGTTGTGGGCAAGCCCTGAAGGTAAGGAAGGACAACTGGCTCCAAGACCTCGGAGATGTAGCGCTGGCTGTTTAAAGTACCGGCAATGCGTACTAGAGGTGTGTGAGAGTGATATCCAATACCATAATACCCGGTGCAGGACCAGTGTGGCGGTGCATAACGCAGCTGTTCAGCATCCTCTCTTCACGGTGTCTCCAGACTCGAATGCGACCATCGTGGTGTTGCAGACAGAAGCTTGACTCGTCAGTAAAGACAATTTCATTCCATTCTGCCGTCCACATCCTTCTGTCATCGCACCATTGGCGGCGGAGACGTCTGTGGTTCTGCGTCAAGGGTAGACAAAGCAATGGACGTCTTGCGGACAGACCACTCTGCTGTAAACGGCTTCGAATGGTACGCGCAGACACTGGATGATGCGTTACAGACTGCATGTGCTGTGCTATGGTTCGTGATGTGACTGAGCAATCCGTCAATGCCATGCGCACAATTTGCCTGTCATCAAGTGAAGTGGTGCGCTGAGGTGGATGCGATCGAATACGCCGGTCCGTCGTACCCTCCTGCATCCAACGATCACATTTCCGCATTACAGTTGTTTGGTTTCGTCCTACACGACTACCGATTTCCCTGAAAGATAATCCACAATCTCGGTAGGCCACTATCCTTCCTCTGTAGAACACGGATACTTGATCAAAAGATGATCGCTATTTTCGACGAGGCATAATTGATCGGTTTTTTTTTTAAAACCAGAAGAAAAACACAATTGCCGAACTTGAAATCGTCGAAATCTTCAAGCCTTAAATAGCGCTTTGAAGTGGCGCCAGAGGCTCGCGTGATGAACTTCTGCGCTGAAATTCTAATCATTTGCACATCTCACCTCCGCTAATGCATGTTGTAAATTTCATGTTATTTGTATGTTTCCGTCAGGGTGTTGCATTTACAGTGGCCAGTAGTGTATATATATATACATATATATATATATATATATATATATATATATATATATATATATATATATATATATATGTGTGTGTGTATTATATATATATATATGTATATATATATATATATATATATATATATATATATATATATATATATATATATATATATATATATATATATATATATATATATATGTGTGTATTATATATATATATATATATATGTATATATATATATATATATATATATATATATATATATATATATATATATATATATATATGTATATATATATATATATATATATATATATATATATATATATATATATATATATATATATATATGTATATATATATATGTATATATATATATATATATATAATTATGTGACATACATAATTCATTAAGAGTTTGTGTACAAATTTTACGTACTCGTAAAAATGTACTTCGAAGCAATAAAATTTTTGGCTACGATCGATGGGAAAAATATCTAATGTGGACATTGCTAAAAATTCGGAATTGTGGAAAAAATATGCAGATTTTAGTTAATATTTTGAATTAACAAGTGAATTTGTGTTGGAGTAAAATTGATATGCCATAATTCTGATAAATCCTGATTACTAAACTCTAAAATATTCTCTGAAGTTCGATCACAACATCTAAATAGAGAACTTCCAACTGTGTTTACATAATGAAAATGAACTATTTTATATTCAGATAATGCGACGGTAACTTTGAGGATGAAACAGTTGTGCTGAGCAGAAGGGCGGACTGTACTGATGTGTCCCCACAACTTCTTGCTCTATAGCATAGAGCTAAAGGAATCAATTAGAAAAAGTTTGTATACTATGTAGCATGAAAATAGCACAAATGTGTGACGGAGATATCAGGATGTTTGATCAATTAATACTTCAGGGTATAAAGATAATCCCATGCAACATTTGATCGTGTTGACTGGTACTAAAATTACAAGAGTATGAAATAAACGTTTCGATGTTAAATTTGTAGTGATTTTGAAGTCAATGCGCAGAGATTGTGTGACAATAAAATAATTTGAGATGAGTTTGTTTACCTTTTATATTTCTGTCTTTTCATTTCTGTTCTTTTTAGGATTGCATGTTTCTTTTTACTGCTACAGAATCTTACATTTATGGTGCGTTTAGCTCTAAGTGGAGGATTTCTGCTGATTTTCAATCGATTTGACTATCTTTTTCCATGGGGATCTCAAGGTCTTGGGATGTATTTTTCCTAGACCAGCATCCTGTTCAGAAAGTTCCCCCTTTGGGTAACTGATTCGGAATAGACCGGTCGGTTGCCTTGTTATATCGTTTAGTTTTTATACTACTACAGAATCTTGCATTTATGGTACGTTTAGTTCTAAGTGCAGGAATTTTGCTTATTTTGTTTGACTGTCATTGTATTTTTCCTGTTGTATAATAACTTTCTCTGTTGAATTATTTACATTTTACTAGTTTTAATTTATCTTTTCTTATGTTTTCATTTTCTCAAACTTTCCATTTTCAATTCCAGATGATATGTTTGCTATCACAGTGAAATAATTCTTAATCACTGATTCCCTCTTTTTATTTCCCTTTGCAACTAGTTCTGAATATACAAAATCATACTTTAATTGTTCGTCCATGAAGTGTTTTCATGCGAGGCCGAGTAGAATTCTAATTTAATATACCAAATATTATTTTATGGAGAAACAAATTTCATAAAAATTTGATCTACTTTTTAAACACGGCTCCTCAAAGCGAATTTTGCTGTATCAGATTCGGAGAGTATTTGAAATGGAAGCCATTTAAAGACTCTAGAGGCCAACAAGTGCAAAAAAAGATGTGTTCAAAACTCAATAAAGTGTCTCCTAGAGTCGACAAAAGAATAAATATAGATACCCAGAGAAATATTTTTCAGAAACTACGCTTGCAGAAAAAGAATTTTTATCCACTTTGCAATGTAAGCAGTTTCGTAAAATGCATCTGCAGGGTAAATAGTTTATATGTACTTGGTTTCTGTTATGAATTAAGAAAAATGTTTCGAATGGAGTGAATCTCAAATCTGAAAATGTTGGAAAAAGTTTAAAGCTGGTTAGATTTACTGTAGAAAGTTGCTGAAATAGATTTGCTGCCAAATGTAGGTTCATCAGTTTTATGCTTTTTTTTTTGGGGGGGGAGTAATAGCAGAAACTCTTGATATGTACAGAATAAACATCATTGCGGTTATATTGGAGTAAATTCAACTTCACTGGATAATAAGACTACGTATGATTCCTTTTTCTCCCGATGTAAAATAGTTCATTTTGTTTTATTTCTATAGAAAAGGATGTTCCACAATAAAATACCGACTGCTCGAATAAGTATTTGCTGTCAGAAATAAAAACCTACCTATAAAATTTCCAAAATTTAAACTTCAGCGATAATATGCAAGTTAAATTTTTGAAGATTTTTTGTTGAATTTTTTGAAATTTTTTACTTGAAACTTTCTGATTTTCGGTACAAATATGAACTGTTTGTTGCATAATTTTTGAGCGAGACTTACTTCATAATGGTAAGTGTATACGGTATGAGACCCTGCACTGTGAGTTCATAAAGGGAATAAAATACTACTATCAGTATGCTTTATAACAGGCTTAAACCTTGGTTTAAATATTTTTCTTTAGAGATAGTCTTCGAAAATTATTGGAAAAAAAGCGCAATTCACACATGGTAATTACATGATATGACTCGTATTTACTTACACACATAAATGTATACAAACACCCACAAACACCCACACACACGCACACAAGCACACAAGCACACACAAACACACACACACACACACACACACATATATATATATATATATATATATATATATATATATATATATGTGCACATATGTATGGAAAATAATTCTGACATCACTGCCATGTTCTTCATGTATAATTCTACGGTTTTCAACAAACAAAAACTTAAATTTAAATAATATAGATTTCTTATGTCTAATTACGAAATAAGTTTTTAAGGAGCGGAAAATATAAATCAGGAGTAGTATTTGTACAAACGGTCATAGATAAATTACAGATTGGTAAATCAACTATACATTTTTCGTAAAATGAGAGGTATATTTTACATGGATAAGCCAAAATAAACTAGATATTTTTGTGCTCTCGATGTTTTGTGCATCCTTCAAAACTTTTCCTTCATTATTCACTATACGCATAAACTCTATTTCTGTATTCTTTTCTGAAACGTCTTTATAAATCGCGATACAAATATATTATTTTGGTTACCATTACGTCACCCCTTTATCCACCAAATATTGTGTTGTTACTAGATGTACTTTTATTCTAAATCGAAAATGTATTTCTAGATTTCATTTTATTCAAGGGTGACGAATTAATAGCTTCTGCTATTGCATTGACAGCTTTAAAGAATCTTACTTAATTTAGGAGTTATTTGCATATGTATAGCACTCTTCATGTTCCTATACGAAAAAATTCATCCACAAGTGTGTATTAAAAATTTCGAGCATATTCGAAAAAGTAAAAAGCATGTATAGCCCAGTCAAAATAGGTTTTATGGCTAAAAAGAATATGAAAGTCTTGAAAATTGGTAGAGATGTTTGTTTGGGCATTTTGTTGAACATACTAAAAGTCCCCAACGATCAGACTTGAGCTTTTGCCGCCATCTTGAAAATGTGTATATTTTTGGGGGCGTTTGCAAATTACTTGAGAAATATTGATTTCATGTATAAATGATTTTCTTGTTGTGACCGTGATTATAAAAGATCAGCACATTGCAAAAAATAAAAGAATAAAACTGGAATTCACTTACCACACTTTATTTAAGTCTTAAGTTAGGAGAGCACAAAAATTATTTGCAAGTGGACATCGCATTTCTTAGCACAAAAATTATTTGCACCTGTACATCACAACTTTTAGCACGAAAATTATTTGCACTTCTACATCACAACTCGTAGCACGAAAATTATTGGCACTTGTACATCACAATTCTTAGCACGAAAATTATTGACACTTGTACATCACAATTCTTAGCAAAAAACCAAGAAACATCGGTCAATTCCACATTTGTACAAATCCGTCCAACACATGCACAGGAACTGGGCCTACATAAGCTCGTTTCACTTCCTTGCAAGACCGTTCGTAGACCAGTTGTATCTCCCTTGTCCACTCGCGCAACCACGTGTTTCAGAAAACACTCTCTTAAAGAACACCGACGGACACTCTCGCCGAAAAAATTCGAAGACTGACTTCACATAATGTTCTTCAGCCGGAAAATAAAAAAATTCCACACCATTCCAGTTGCCAACGATTTTTTTAAACTTTGTAAGAAGTTCTGGAGAATCCGATTGGGCGAGCAGGAGCGAAGTAAAACCAGTTCAGTCTAGTTTCAAATCGGATGCTCCGGAACCAGTTTTAAGTTGATATTTTCATAACATCATGTAAAACAATTGAGTACAAAAATTGAAGACAACTAAATTATGTACAAAAACTTTCTTTACATTTTTCATAAGTCTAACATGAACAAAGATAATTGACTTTGAAAGGAGTGGACAATCACACCTGAGACGCGGATACGGCGGTCATCCAGATCGCCTTGGGAGAATGACCCGCGCATGTGCACCAAAACTCTTGCAAACTCCCGTTTGTCAAACCTCTGCATATTGAAGCTCGAGAGCTAATTGCAGCAAAATTCAATCCATTGTTATGAGGTTGTATTTTGAGGCTTGGTGGATTCTATCTTTTAATGTTATAATGGCATGGACATATCTGAATTAGTACGCAATAATCTCCATGAGTTGTTTATAGTTGTTTTTTTTTTCTGTTTTTGCAAATAAATTGCAAAATATAAACTTTATGTCAAATAAAAAGTATAGTAAAAAAAATTGAAGAACATTTAATTTGTGTGCAAAATAAAAATACATTTTTCCGTGATCCTAACACGAACTAAAATATTGACTAATACATGCACGTTGATAACGGAGGTGATGTCCAAATCTCGTTGCAGGCACTTTCCTTTGAATTTTGTCCTCCACCCCACTGCGGAATTATTTAAACACAAGAAAATAGAGTTTTATTTTTTGGCTAAAAGATAATTAATATTATTAATTTTTTTAATGAATGTGATAAACTTGGATGTATTCATTACCACATTTTCACTGTGCATAATTTTTTGACTATACACAATGTGTATAATCAAACAATTATACGCAGTAAAAATGTGATTAATTCAATAAAACAATTATACACAATTAAAAAATCAAACTCACCTACTTTATGGTTGACGTGTTTTTTCCTGTTAGGGATTATTTGTGTTGTCGGGCATGAAAAAATCATATAGGGGTCCGCTAACATCCTTCATTATTCAACTTCTTTTATTGGATCGTCATCATCCATAAGTATTTTGTCGTTGTGACATACCTCATTACAGTTACAGCAGGTCGTTGTATGCTGTTGAGGCCTGCTTTCCGACAGACGCATCTTATTCCACAGTCAGTCTTACAGTTGCATAACACCATGCTTAAAACTGAATCGTGCACCACTGCATCCATAGTTGTGATGGGGAAGAGGGTTTTCTTTTGACGTTTCCAGCCAGACACATTTTAGGATTCATGTATATATATTTACATATATGACTTTTGCACTTGGTGATACACCCAAAATGAATGTTGCTTCCTGTTTCTTCAGTTGGGGGAAGAGACGAAATATATGGTTTTATTTTAGTGACGAACTTTACGAAGCATTTGTACCTAAACTTATTTAGGGACTTTTCACTGGGCTGTGCTCTATATCTGATCAGAAAAAAAACCCCTCCTGATCGAGCAATATCATTGTGCGATGAGTTGCATTTATTAAATACTGTCACGTTGTGTTCCATATCTTTACTTTGGAACATTTTTACATTTTGTTTCTTTCCTTTGTTGAATGCTGCAGAAGTGGTATCGCATTCACTGAACGCATGGAACGAAAGGATACTTTGGTATGTCCCGATGATTGTATTTGATTTGATGAATATATTTTTTTCTCTGCTTTCCCTTTGCATGGTGTCACAGGGAAAACGTATTTTTTGTAGCAACGAGAGCTGTTAATATACCTAGGAGGTCAACATCTTCACCGATACTTACAACGTTGTTGTTAACAGAACATGCTTCATTAATTTCAGAATTTACAATGAGAATGTCGGCATTTTCATTACTTTCTCGGAATAGAATCTAATGGTTTTCCAGATCAGCTGATAGCACGGTAATCAATTTGCGCTTCTTGTTTTCATTTGAAAGGAACTCTTCTTGTTGAACAGTAACTCGCATGTTTCCATCAAAATTTATGTCTACAGATTTTTTTCTCAATACACCGTTGATTTTTTAAACATTTTTTGTTCTGATAGTGGTGTTGGAGTAGCCATCAAAAACGACTGTGCAGTTACTCCCATAATGCTTTTTTTTATATAGTTAACTTAATTTGTGCAAACAACCAAAATAGTTAATTGTGTTCCTCAATTGACACGGTGTAAGATAAAATCACTGTCCACAATGTCAACACAGTCAGGATGTTAAGGTCTTTGTCTGAAACTTCCAAAACGTCCTACAAAGCCGATGTCATTGCCTCTCGCACGCCAGCTTCATTAAACAGAACCAACAAATGTGGAGCTAACTCATATTCTAAATAAGTTGGTAGGTCTTAGTCGATTTGTTTAGCAATCGCTACCCTCTTTAGAAGTAACAGCAGGTTTACTACTGTATTGAAGCCGTTTACTTTCACCGTACAATTGACGGATGCAATGGGGAAAACTTTGATCTTCCAGGAGAAATTCACATCTGAAAATTTATTTTTTTCAGTTTTTGTCACTGCTATGTTTCCAACATCGATAGCATTGTAGCAGTTCATACTTGCGTATCCAATAACTCCGGATGCTATTGACATTATTTTATCATTCTTCTGAAACAATGGATGGTTTTTTAAACCAATCTACAAGCTTCTGGGCATCTCTTGCATCTCTTGATTTACGTGATTGTTCTAAATCAACATGTTGATCGGATGAGACAAACCCCTTTCATGCTGCACATCAAAGTTTGTTCGATAGTCATTTCTGACCACAACCCACTCCAAAATTTGTCCGTTCTACGAACTGTAAAATATACTTCTTTTGCGCATTTTTCATATTCTTCAGTACTCCGTTTGGACTTAAGGCAGATACCGTCCTGCAGATATAAGTGGCAAGCTTTAGCGTGCAAAAAAAGACCCCTTACATGAAAAGTTGGGATCATTTGATGAACGCAAGGACGGCGTTCAATCCAATCACCCGATCGTTCTGCGCAAATATATTCTTTCGTAAGGGTTACCATTTGAAATTTCTAAACCCAGAGGGCTGCAGTTGGCCCATTCTCTTTCAACTGCTTCAAAATCTTCCTCATTTCAATCTGGATGGCTCGTATATGAGTGTGTCCGTTTATGATTTCTAGCGATCTCTTAACAACTCATGGAGGTTATAGCGTTCCAAGTCAGATATATCCATGCCGTAAAAAAAATTTGACGAAGATGTTTAGATAAATAAATAAACTAAGACTGTTCTAGTCTTAGTTTATTTATTTATCTAGTATGCATGGCCAGGAATCATTTTCTCAACTGACGTAGGTGAATGCATCAAAAATTAGTATTTATTTCAACCCACATCCAGCCATTATGGGCTCAATTCAGGCTAAGAATGACATTAAAAAGCAGAATCCACCAAGCCTCACAATGCAACCTTATAGCAAGGTATTGGATTTTGTTGCAACTATCTCTCGAACTTTAACATGCAGAGGCTTGACAAAGATCAGTATGCAAGACTTTCGGTGCACATACGCGGGTCATCTTTCCCATTGCGATGGGAATGATCCGTGCTTCCGTTTCCCAGGCGTGATAGTCCACTCCTACAAAGTCAGTTATCTTTGGTCGTGTTAAACTTTTTTTTAAAAGATGTAAAAAACGTTTTTGTACATAATTTAATGTTCTTCAATTTTTGTGTTCAATCTTTTTACATAAAACCAATATTTCTCAAGTTATTTGCAGAATAAAAAGTATACACATTTTCAAATATGGCGACGATAGCTCAAGTCGGATCGGTGGATACTTAAGTATGTTAGTAGCATGCCTCAACAAACACCCCCACCAATTTTTAAAACTTTCATATTTTTTAGCCATTCGTCAAAATCGGGTCTATTTTTACTGGGCTAATATTTGCCAAATAGAAATGGGCATCCCATTCTGCAATAATCGACTGTAATTAATTAACAATTGTGGCAAGTATTTTCCAGGCTTCTTCGTTTGAAAACTTTTATGTGAGTCTTTTTATAATATTTTTCGCTGCTGCGGAGTCAGCTGTCATGAATAAAATGAATAGATTACAATATATTATGTACTTATGTATAAAACACCAAAGATAGCTCATGCATCTAAATTATTGAAATTTTTATCATAATATCCGCATAAATTTTATCCATGTGTTTACATTTTGAATACTACTCTATCAAATGTACATGTTAAATCTCAAAAAACTGATTTTTTAGAATTGTTTTTAAGAATCAACAAAATTTTATAAGATAATGAGAAGTAAAATATCCAAAAGAGAGATAAAAAAATACCATTTGACTTAAATGATAATGGCAAGAAGACTAAATTTTCAAACATTAGATTAACTGAATAATTTCTAATTTTTCGTTACATTCATTGGTTTATAGTTTATGTATTGTAAAATAAAGCTTCTTAAATATTCAGTAGCACCTTTGATTTTAAGCGACGTTTAAAATCAAACATACTACTGATTTCCAAAATATTATTGATATTTTTTACTTTATTTATAAAACCCTAATTATTTTTGATACAGCTAGAGGTTTTTTTTTGGTCAAATGCATGATCAATCAATCTGAATATATTTAGGATTTTTTTACTACAATCTCATACGTATATGCGCTCAGGTTACTGTTTTCTAGAGGAGAAGAATTTTATGAAACTTAGAAACTAATACAGTGTATGGCAGTTTATAATTTAATGGTTAATTTTAGTGGTTTCTAAAGCGTAGTTATCTATTTAATTATAATATTTGGTAATACATGACATTTATGTGAGCCAGTGACAATATATCATGTGACTAACATATATATGATGGTGACATAATGACATATATACATGACATTTACATGTTCAGGATTAAAAGTTTAACAATAATCAAGTATGGAAACTTTAAATTGATAGATCTGAATTCATCGTAATATGTTTCTGTGAATTACCTAAAAAAAATGTACATATTTTCGCCTGTTCTCTGAATGAAGATATTTTGTCCTTTTTTCGTATGACAGCTTCAAAGTTTCACTATTTAAATGCAAAAGAGATAACTGATGATTTTCTGACAGACTCCGGTGGATGTATTATTTTTTATATGTCAGAAATTCACACAAAGAAACAACGCTATTATTCCGATGTCAACTAAGATTCTATTGAATAAGTCAAACCTAGACAGATGAAAATGATTTGTAGCTGAAAAGAAACAATTCATATAAAAGACAACAGGCGCACTAAATTTGTTCTTACACAAACCGCACATTACCGTATCAGAATAATTCACATTTTGTTGTATAAGTGGGACATACATACACACACACACACACACACACACACATGTATATATATATATATATATATATATATATATATATTTATTTATTTATTTATATTTATATATTTATTTATTTATTTCACAGTAAAATGTTTGTCATTACACACACACATACATATATGCACATATATATGTGTACGTGTAATGTTAGAAATTTTAATGTAAAAATGCTAAGATAGTAGCCTTTTATTTTTTAAATGCGACCAGTGAAAATATTTCTTTCTATGCATTATTGGCTAGAACAGAATAAGACCACAGACTTTTTCCTATCAATAACGGTTGTTTTGAAGGAATCAAGTTTAGAAAAATAGAAGTTGTTCTTTCCTTAAACAAAATAAATTCCTTTAAATCTACAAATGCAAAACATAGTGATTACACTTTAATAAATCATCATATATAGTTTTCAGAAAAATAATTTACAATAAGTGGAGTATACACAAGATACATCTTTCAAGAGTTGAAGTCTCTAAGTTGAATGTAAAGTTATAACCACGTGAGCATGCATAACATTGACAGTGTCAGTGAAAATTAATAGAAGTTGTCGAATATTTGTAATCTATGTTTAATAAATATTAAAGAAACATTTTACGAAGCATTTTACAGGAATTTTGAGACATGAACGATCTTCGAGTAACATTACCGATCATCGTAGAAATATTTTTTAGTTTTATTGAAAGATTATTAATGAATCTTATAATTTGTTAGTATATACTACAGGATAATCCAAGTGTCACAGAGAAAATAAAACTCAATTAGTCGAAAAGTATAGACAGTAACACTATGCGGTTTTTATAGGAATGCACAGAAAGACATGGGATTTTTTTAAATAACGAAACATTTTACAGCTGGAATGGTTACATTTGTCACGGATAGGGGGCTCTTCAGTTGTATTGTGAATTTGAAAAGTGGCACAGCACAGTTCGGAACGTAGCTAACATTGCAAATATTCAACGTGACGGCCATCATTCATGAAAATGACCGTCAGGTGTGACACTACACTCAAGGGGCACCAAAGAGGGTTTCAGCTGCAATTGATGCCACATGATGGCGAACAGCTTTTTTCATCATGGCCAATGACGTCGGCCGACCTCTGTACATCTGTGACTTCAAGTAAACCCATAACCAAAAATCACCAGGCGTATGGTCTGGAGAACTTGTTGGCCATTCATGCAGGAAAGAGTGATTAAGAAGACGGTCATTGTCAAATGTCGATTGCAGCAGGTGCTGGACAGGACCTGTGATGTGTGGTGTCACTCCATCATGGATATATGTTACATTATGGAGCCTCTCTAGCAAAGACAGAACGATCCTGTCTCCTAAAAACGTTGCATAACGCTCGCTTGTGACAGAAAAAGCTCGATCTTACCATAGGACCATAGGACCATGGGACAAGTGTTTTTACTGAGTTACCTAGACCAACGCCTTCAAACTCAGATATTTCATAATTTAAACAACGAACAGCTGGAAATGTTCAGAAAGTAGAAGAAGTTCGTTCTGGAACATCAAAAGTTCAGGAAATGCTACACAAAAACTGAAGCAATGAGTCTTCTGGCCTGTACAAAGGAGGGTGAAAATGAGCAGTTCTGATTGGATGTCTCCTGGATCTTCGAGTTGATACGCTGTAGGGGGTGGAGTAAATGGCTGTCTGTAAGCTGGATTTCAATTGGCAAGTTTAGAGAGAATAGAGTAAAGTGATTGGATAGATAGATAAGGTTTAGAATCCGTGAGTTCTAATACTACGAAATGAGCAAAGCCAAAGAATTTGCTCTGAGACAAAAATAATTAAGCTAAGAGAAAGTTTAAGGATAATCGATGTTACCGCTGTTCGGATCTGTTTAAATAGAGACAGGTAGGAACTCCGTTACTACTACAGCGCCTCCTATTGGTGACAAATGTAACTATTCTGGCAATAAAATTTTTCCTTACTATAAAGAAAGAAAGAAAAAAAAGCCACCTGTTTGTGCGCCATTCTGTGAAACTGCGCATCGTGCTACTGTATATTATTTTCGAATTATTGAAATTTTATTTTTTCCGTGTCTGTTGGGTCCCCCTATGTATATCTATAAAAGATATATCTTAGCTAGTAGTGTTAACTATTATCTTAATCAAAGAACTACGCCACAATATGAACTACGATAATTCTTATCTGCTTTTTAAATATATATCACAGCAGGGAATATATGGATGGGAGATGCGTATTTCCATTATACTGATAAATTTTAAAATGTATTGTTTTTTTTTTATTTATTCCACAGTGAATAAGAAGACATGTACTTATTTACACAATTTCGTAAAATAATACACCACTCTAAACGTTTAATTTAAATTAAGAGAAATATGGAATGCATTATTCTTTTATTTATTGATATGTTAGTAAAATGGCACCTTCTCTTCCGTCATACATTATAAGGGTATCTGTAGTCGAATGGGATAAAATAAGATGCTATCCACTGCCAAAGAGTGAAAAAGAAATTTAACATTCTTTCATTTTGTTTCCTCTGAATGTTTAACCCGTACAGGAAGCTCGTTAAAGTAAATACTAGTAATAAATTGTCTTTTATTGTGTTTTACGTTTTACTTTTGAGCATTAATGCAGTTTATATCTTGAAAAATGTGTTTAATGATGATTATATTCATTATACATATAATACAGAAAAAAAGCGAAAAAAGTGTTTTAATTGTGTTTGGAGTAACTATAATAATTCTTTTCAATTTCTTTCTCTTTTAAAGGATTATTTTTTCTGAATTAAAGAATACAGTTCTTAAACAGAATACAATCATGCAAAACTTTTAAAAATGTCCTAAAATTATAATTATTTTAGCGATAAGAACTTCACTAAAAATAAACTTTTTTTTTCCTCTTCTTTCGCTTATTGAATTTCATAATCTCTATAATTAAAAATATTTGAAGGAAAAAAATAAAGTTTTTTTTGCTCTATTTTTATAAGAGCAAAAATTATAACCAATTACTGCTTTTATAGTTAGTTCTGATGATTATAAAATATTTTTAATCAACATTGTCCGTAATTATTATCAAACTAATTTAAACAGTTCATTTAGTAATAAAACCTACTAGGAAAAATGTCCATTGCCATCTTGGAGTTGTTAATAAACAAAAAGAATATCACAAAACCACATCTAGCATTCAGAATACAATATTTTTTATTATAAACGTATGTTAAAACATTATATATGTTTAAAATAAGCATTCATATCTATGTGTTTGTTTGTTTCTTGTTGTTGTTGTTTCTAATGCCCCCCCCCCCCCAAAAGTTCCAAACCAGGTCCTAAGTGTGCGGCTCCTGTTTATATAACCAGACAAGGGCCGGTGTTTTAGTTTGATGCCATCTCAATTTGGGTCGAGCACACCCAGGGGTGACATCTGGGGGGGGATCATACCCTAGCTCACCCTCTCTGACCTGACACAGCGACATTCCGATCTACGGGTTTAATGGGCACATATCCGGCGTACACACGAAGGTATTTAATAGCTCCTGTCGGGATTTGATCTGAGCGCCCTCTGCACCGAAAGTTAGCACGCTACCACAAGATTATCTGGTGCTCCTGTATGTGTTTGTTTTATCTCTGACGTTCAATGAGAAATGCTGAAGACGTAAATTTTTATGGCATGAGAAAAAAAATGACTTTTGATGATGCAATAATTTCATGTATGATGCATGAGCTATCTGATCTAAAACAGGCATCGAAGACCTTTATCGGCAGTAGTTAAAAACATAATAGGGGAACCACAGGTATATTTACATAACTGTTTAGTGTCAGGCATCCCTCCAATTATATGACCATTGGCCTTTGACACGGATCCTATGGTCACCTGGGATGATATTCCAAGCAGTGTACAATTCAACTTGCTACTGAATTTGTTGGGATGCAAGTTCTCCTGTTTACTGCCGTGACCGTAGTCTCCAACAAAGACGGCTCGACCACATTTTAACGGTGAAAAATCCGAGTTGTATGATGTTCATCTTTTGACAACCTTTTACACAAGTTCCACTTATGAGGCTACCATTATCTTAAAAAAGGCATTCCAGCCTGATTAACAGGTAACCAATGCACCGGAGATCTCTGGAAGAGCCTTTACGGCATGATAAACCGTAAGTCCGTGATTTAAATATAATATCATCTCTAATTATTATGCCACTTTGGAGTTGAAATCGATAGTATTAGCTTTATACTATTGGTGTAACAATATACAAGGTGAGACCGATATATAAGGTGAATCCCCCTCCTTCCGAAAATTAAAAACGGCCCAAAGCGCTGACACATGCGCATTGCGTTTTTCTCTGTCTTACGTAAATTTTGAACTTGGTTATCAAAATTTCTCTGCAAGTGTTTATTCATGCGTTAGCTCTAATGTAACAGTTGTCAGTGCATTGCGTCAAGGAGCAGAGAGTCAATATGAAATTTTGTTTAAAATTTATCGAAAAAATCCGTTTAGAAAAATCAAAGGATAAGCCCATGCTGATTTCCTTTTTCGACGCACAGGGATTAATCCATAAAGAATTTATACCAGAAGGACAAACACATAATGCTGATTATTCCTGTCATGTTCTTAAGCGCCTCTTTACACGTATTCGTCGTGTGCGGCCACCATTCATGCAAGTGGTACCTTTTGCACGATAATGCACGATCTCATACTGCTATGTGTGTGACACGATTAATCGCAAATCATCAGATTGCTAAGTTGTCCACCCTCCATTCGCTCCTGATTTTTCAGTCAAGACTTTTTCCTGGTTTCAAGACTGAAAATCCGAACTAAAAGGACACAGATTTGCGAAAATTTCAGATATCCAAGCTGCTGTTACTAGGGAACTTAACCCTTTCTTTACGGGGTGGAATAGCATGTATCCCTAGAATACGGGCCCAAGAAAGAATATATATAAATATATATATATATAACCCCCTTAATGGCCGTTCTTACAAAGGGGGTAGAACATTTCCCGTTCTAAAGAGGGAATCGAAAAAATGGGCTCCGTAAGCTAAAGAATGAAAACAGTAGCGAAGGAGGACTATTCCGTAAGTTTCCAACACATGTAGGAACTTTGTCAGATATGCATTACATCCGCAGGGGAGTACTTCGCAAGACAATAAGGTTCTTTTTTTGCAAGTACATAATACTGTAATATTTCTGTGATCAGTCACCTTATTTATCGGTCACACGTGCTATCTAACTAATGGGAAACTTCAGCTGCTATTGAAAGGAAATTATTATAATTATCCCTACCCTACTATAGCATGACTGATGATAACTTGTAGTAGGTTTTAGTTTCACATATTCTGTAATAAATGTCTTTTCAGTGGCAGAATGAAACCGGATTGTCAAGCTCAAGTACATATTAGACACATGAATTGTTGTTGACATTACTTTTTACATGTTTCAGTAGTTGAACTACATAACCAGTTGACGAGTAAATTTTATAATACCTGGAATATACTGATACCTTATTATATATCTTTTGCTCTTTTCTAAATGAAAATGAATGAACTTTGATAAATTATTGTATTTCTCGGACCATGAAAAGCACCTTTTTACATTAAAAAATCGACGGAAGTACGCCTCACTGCATAAGTATGATGTATAGGGAAAATGTTATGAGTACCTAAGATGGAAAGTTTTTAAATATTTAAGATAAATACCTTGTATGTTACAAAAAAAAAAACGTCTGATTTCCTTTGTTTAAACATTTCATAACAAACTAAGGCCTATTCAGGAAGTTCCTGTTTTTACTCAAACCCTGAGTATACAGCGCCTAATATTAAAAAAAAAGGAACTGTAGAACATTAGAAATTTTTAATTTTTTTTTGTAACACTGTACAGAAATAACGTAAATATATCTCAAACTCACTTGATATAAGGCACAGATAGCCAAATATTTTTATGAAGCATTATAAGTGCGTACACAATACAAAATTCAAGCAGTTTTTCTCGTAGTATTTCATACATTTTCCAGCTGACATTTGTTGATATGTTTTGTTTGAAAAACAACTTACAATCTAAAAAAAAACTGAAAGCAAATTTTATGGCATATAACCTGGTGTATTTGTCGAACATTCGAAATCTGTACAGAATTTAAAATTTCAACTGCATAAAACTCCGTGAGTAAGACGTCTTTCCACCCCTAAGGGACATCTCAGTGCAAAAAGAGGTATATCCGATAAAGCACCTTTGTGTACTTTTAAAAGAATTCAGATGCCCAGAAGCGAAAAATTTACTTAGAAGATTTGCAGAAATGCTTTTTGTGTCTACATTTTTATGCATGATATTATTTTCTGTAGAATGTAATTTTTAGAAAAACAGCTTTTCAGAAAATGATATTTTGTCACTTACCCCAAACAGCCATGGAAATGTTGAAATATATATTCATTTTAAACCATGTTTCTTCGCTTAAAATTTCTACATCATAGAGAAGTCATTTGAATTCCAAGCAATTCTATAAAGCTGTAAAACTGCATGACTAAATTCCCTTTGAACGAATTTAAATTACAGAAAAAAAATCAAAATAATCTCATATATTGAGTTTAATTTATTTATAATAAGAATATATAAGTATGTATTATAATGTAGCAGTAGGCTGGAGTACATATTTTGGCAATGTTGTCAAAAATATATAAAGTGAAATAGATAAATTCTTAATTATTCAATCAACAAATAAAAAAACATAAACGAAAAAACTTTTAAAAGAAAAAAGTCACTTAAATATGGGTCCTGTCTGAAATAGCATTTGACATTTATAAGAACATCAACAGGTACGAATTATATAGTTATTTAATTATATTTTACGTTTATATTTTACGTATTATATTTTAAGTATTATATTTTACGTTTATGCTCAGACATTTATAGTTTGTTCAGAAATCCGAATTATTTCGATCTGCATTTAATTTATTAAAAAATTGACTAATTTTCTATACACCAAAATGAAAACTTTCTAATTTATTCTGACTAATTTTTTTCTGTACAATTATCTAAGGGTATAGATGGTAGACAAAACACTAGGTGCACCGAGTAAAAAGTGTGGCAAAACTTGTAAACTCTATCAAAAATCATGATCAAGAAGGAAAAAGAACACCGCTTTGCAACCTATTGCCACACCAACTGGGGAAGATGAATGAAAAGAAAGTGTTTCCGTAGCTGAAATGCAAGAAAAAGGAAAAGTATTAACCGCCTAAGAGATAAAAATTTGTAGGTGCAGATAATAACAGCTCGACATTGTATAATTCAGTTCGTAGAAGACAACTCCTTATTTGTCTGAGAGTTCATGTGGTGGAACTTACTTCTAGCTTCTCATGCAGAATATACTGAATCCACAGAAATGATTTCAACTGTTGAAGAATGCCTCTTCACTGAAATAAGTTGACTTTTATTCATCGTCCAAGCTTGGAGGCACATCTTCCAAAAGATTACTACACTAACTGCCAGACACCAACCACTTAATTTAAACAGCACTGAACTCCGTCGTACTTCAGTTGCTCCTAAAAGGTATTACACTGAAAAGCAAAGTATCTAGACAATCTACTGAAGCATGTGCATCCTAGTTACAAACTATGTCTTCATTTAATGTTTTCATTGCATTCCCCCTCGCTTGTGATATAAATAGTAATAAATTGTATAAAACAAAAGTATATAAAGTTATTAAGTTCACAATGAACTGTGTTATAGATTTTTAAAACCAGATGTGTTTTATGGAAAGTTTATTTATTATTAAATAACTTTTACTTTTAAAATATAGTAAGAACAATGGAGAATATAAAAAAATTAAAAATTTAATTTTCAAAATCATAGAATCCAAATAGTACCAAAAATATCTACAATAATACAATATTACTCAAGGGAAATCAGAATATAATCGTTTCCAAAGTCATCCCTTATATAAATTTATTTTAGTCCTAAATTGTTCTCCATACCTAAACTTCTAGCAAATATTTGACAAGGACTGTATTGTAAACTCTATTTGTACTCTCAGTTTCTAGACACAGAAAAATAGCAACACCTACATCGATGTCTTTCTTCCATGCCAATCTTCAGAAAACCATGTCCTTTCCATTCCAAATCGTTTTTATAAAGATGCTTGGTTCTCTTCATTTTACTTTTCCTTTTGCAAATCCAGAGTCTACCAAAAGGTGACACCATTTTTATTTATTCAGAGCTTTTGATTCCATAAACATGCTGACGCTCTTTTCCCTAAGATCCAGCTTTTTCATGAGTATCTAAAGATGCCATTTTTGTACACAAAATATAGGAAGAATATTTGTGTTTAAAGTCAAAATACCGCCGAACTTTTATAAAAGTGGCATGTAATTTTTCTAACCGCATTCACCCCAAAACTGAGTGTTTTTTAAAAATACGTCATTAAGAGAGCACCCACAGGAAAAACTTCACTTCAACGTATAATTGAGCAGCATTGGATGATTAATTCTTAAGGCAAGGATATTTATCCGATCCCAAACAGTTGAGGTTTTATGGGTTGAACTGCTGGGAATCGTTGTGATATCTTTCATCAGATAGAGAACCGTCGTCTGAGGTAAAATTTTGATACATAAAGCCACATGTTTCTATGCTTTAAATGCGTAGAGTATTATATATATATATATATATATATATATATATATATATATATATATATATATATATATATATATATATATAAATAAGAATAAGGTGAAAGAGAAAACCAGTAATAGCTCTAAAGCTACTTGAAGCCAGGAACATCCAACATGTAAAGAAAAGTATGAATAAGGTTTTTGACAGCATTTCTTCATCAGATTAATGAAAGATTAACAGTTGCTTACAAAGTTAACTAAACTTTTAACTTAACATATCATCAATACCACAGCCACAGAGCATAGAAAGAATTACATGAGAATCACTAACATCATAGGAGATATGTAATAATTGAAAATAAAGACACTTAACAGAATAATTTAACTAGTAGTTAAGCTAGCAGAAAGTTGAAAAAACTACTACTTACTTAATTATACTGCGCATAATGCTGCAAGCTATAATAGTAAGTTAATTGAAATTAACAAGGCTTTGAAATTGACCACACATTAGAGTATAGGCTTAAAAGCCAAAACATAGATGAACTTAAATCAATTAGTATTGGACATTAAAACAAATTATATATATATATATATATATATATATATATATATATATATATATATATATATATATATATATATATATATATATATATATATATCACATCCCCAGTTTCCCTTATTTCAAAATAGTTAGAACCAATAATTGCATCAAAACATCGATTATGTGTGTTTTGTTATGGCTGCTTAGTACTTACCCTATTGAATTCGCCCACCGCAATGCTAACCTATGGAAAAAATTGTCTAATATTTACAGTTACATAAATGCTGAAAATCAAATAAAAATGGCATTTTCATATAACTGGAACTTTTCTGCACCTTGCATCAAGATTCCTTTCATAAATTTCGTGAACCAAAGGAATTTATGAGCATAGGTTAACATTGAAGGGAACGAATCCAATAGGGTTAGTACACAGTTGAGATAAACGGTTTCCGCATGCACAATATTTCAAAGCCCAGGAACGTTTCAATTGCCCATATACTGTAACATTTAAGCTATATGTTACTGATCTTATCCGTTTAGAAAAAAAATCATTATTTCAAGGGTTTGATGTTATACAATGGACAAAACGGGTTTCGCATAGTACAGATATATTCTAATATACTGTAATAATACTAATTGATCACTTCCACTAACAATCTTGCAAATTAAAATTTGATTCGTTTGTTTCATCCGGTTGCTCAATAGCTTAAAAACGGACAGTAGTGGCTCCATATGCTAAGGCAAAACGTTCTTATGAGTTACTTATAGACTGAAATAATACATTACAGCACTAAGGCATCTGCGAAAATCCGGGACGAGAAAAACGGAAGCTTTAGATTTGCAACAACAGGGGTGTCTGTGATGCACTCATAGTTTTTAACATTTATTATTGTACGAAATTGAAGATAATTTAAATATCAGCGTAAATATTACTCTAATAAACCAAGAGGAAAGATAATATTCAAAGTTAACCCAAAAGTTAATACCAAACAGAAGAAACCGTTAGAAGAGCAGTTGAAATTAGAAATAATTTTTTAAAGAAAATATAAAATATATTTGAGATATAGTATAAACAAAATATATGTCAAATTTTTTGTTGTATAGTAACTCATATAATATATTTCCGACTATCAAAACTATGTAAACTACAAATAGAGCTTTTCTAATCATAGTTTCTTATTTAATTATTTTAAGTGTTTCGCACGAAAATAAGATTTTTTTATATCCTTAGTTAAGCTTACTTTGTAGGTTATTGGTTTCAGTTCTTTGACTCTAACAGTATCGTTAAGAGGTATAGTTCGTTTGGTATAAGGTATGTCCAAAGACCAAAATTTCAATTTATAGAATACAAGAAACATTATTTAAAATTATTTCAGAAATAGTAGTTACTTTCCCGAACAACAAATAAATAAGTAAAAATGCATTTAAATCTTCCGAATCTTTCATGGGAAAACATTCTTATAAAGAAAAGTCTAGAAGAGTGAATTGAGATGGAAAATTTGATTCGTGGGCATATTTAAACAAAATGTATCTATCTATATTGTGTGGAGAATGATAGGCTAACTAGTGAATAAAATTAGATTACTTGAGTTTTAAAAATAATCTTCATCATTAAAGCAGGGTAATATCAGTCACGTGATAGTTTTTCTAGCCCTAATGTGATGTGGCTGATTAAATAATATACTAGTTCATATACAACACAAATAAACTTGATGTATGACACATAATTAGCTCAGAGAGTGCGCAGTTTGTCCCGAGATTAATAAATACATATCCAAATTTCCCTTTATATAAATCTGCATATATTATACGCAATGAACACTTCTTCCATCCAACATTAAATTTAAAAAGTTGGCTAAATGCTTTCGAACTAGTAAATACTTCATCATCACACCAATATTCCTCCGAGAATTGTTCCCTTCGTGTATGTTATCAACGTGTTTGTAAGTTTGTCGAAAAACACTGTACCATATTGTGTCTGCATATATAAAAAAAATTCCAATTTTTTTGTTGTTGATTTTCCATTTGAAATGAATTTTCTGGGTGCTAAACGAAAAAAAAGTAACTCGGAATTTTGATAAATGTAACAACTCAATAATATTCTTGGTACATATTTGACAAACATTGATATTCAGAGCAGAATTCAAAATTTTGAAAGTCTAAAAATCCCTGAATAAGTGACTTTTTCCTTACCCTCCAGACACACAAGAGCAAAAAAAAGGGTGCATCCCATAAATCATATTTGTGCACCTTTAAAAGAATTCAGACATCTAGAAGCTAAAAACTTCATCGAGATACATTTTATAAAATGCTCTTTATTTTCGCATTTTCATGCGTACTTTTATTTCTATGGACTATATGTAATTACACTGCATAATTTATTACAAAATTCCGTATGTCTTTCATAAGCACAAATGATATAGTCACACTAAATATCAGCTATTTTGATTTAAAACGTTCAAATTTGATCTTTCAATATGAAGCAAAAGATTGTACGTCTGTAAATTCTGTAAACAACTAAAAACTTCTTCGATATAAATCATTGATAATCTTATAAATCACTGATATATATAAATATATATTTATATATATATATATATATATATATATATAAATAGATATTTATATATATTTATATATACAAATTTATATATATTTATATATACCACTTATCACAACCACAAAACCTGGTCGATAGATAAGTGGATGACAGTTATATGGTTAGAGGAATAATCTTTCACACTTTTCCCCACAACAGGACGGATGCGCATTTGGAGGACACCTGCACAAGCGTATGATTGTGATTGTTTCCTTCCAACTGTCAAGCATGGAGGTGGATCTGTCATGGTATGGGCAGCCGTATCGTGGTTTTCTACTGACCCAATCGTAACCCTGAAAGGAAAAATATAGAGAGATATAGAGCAATTGTAGCTGACCAGGTCCATCCTACGATGCAAACTTTGTTTCCTGGAGGAGATGGACATTTCCAGGACGATAATGCCCCTATTCATGCAGCGAGACTTGTCCAATCATGGTTTGATGAACACGAGAATGAAATGAAACATCTAGCTGGGCCCGCAGAGTCTCCCGGCATCAATATAATCGAACAGTTATGGCCTATTTTAGAGCGTTCAATCCGGAATCGATATCCTCCACCAGCATCTCTAACGGAACTTTCAGAATATTTCCATGACGAATGGTTCAATATTCCTCTAAAAACTATTCAGAACTTGTATGATACGATTCCCAGGTGAAACCAAGCTGTATTTCACGCCAACAGCGGTCCTACGCCATATTAGTAAAGGATTCCTTATAAATCAAAGGTGTTTCCCTTATGTTGATAACCACATATATATATATATATATATATATATATATATATATATATATATATATATATATATATATATATATATATATATATATATATATATATATATACGTACTTTTAAGTAGTACCTGCACACGATACAAATAGGTATGTGTACATATGTATATATATTTGTTTATGTGTCTGTCTTACGAATTAAAATTAAAGCACTTGCATGTTCATTATTTCTCAGATTTTGTTCCCTCCATCCCAATAGCTTTTTATTTTTCTTCATTCTTAATATTTTCTCCTATAGTTGAGTACATATCTTTTTCTTATCTGGTAGTTACAAAATAAATCGTGCTATGATTTCATATTTGTTTTCCATTATTTGTCAATTATCCTTTTGTTCTCAATAACTTTACAACAACCAGCTACGTAAATAGAAGTTTTTGATGAAATTAAACTTTTAATAAGCCGTATTATTTGTATAGTTTTACTCTAAAATATCTAATGTTTAACGTCTATAAATATTATTTAACATTCTGGAAGAATAAATTCTCCATTTATCAGTACATATGACTATATATTACTAGTATATATCACTAGTATGTATGTAGTATATGTACTGAAAATCGCTTTTCTGTAGGTCTCATGGAATTTAAGTTTCATAGGAAAAGCTGATACCTCGGATAAAGGGAAAGGCAAATTTAAATCTCTATTTAATATCTTAAATAAGATGATTTCAGTAAATGAATTTTATTATAAAGTTTATTTTTTGTGTACTGACTATTACATTTTATGACAATGAGAATTTTTTAATTACATTAATTTTATTATAAAATGCGCTATATTATATTCCTGATATTAAATTTGTAGAAAGCGTTTTATATGTACACACGGATTCTTTATTCGACAACTAAAAAAATAGGTTAACAACTACATTCGAACGAATAAATAATTCGTCAACAGGCTGACGAGCCTTAGGTGTGATTATCTGCAAGAATTATTCAAAAATGTTTACAATTACATTCGAACTAATAAATAATTCGTCTTCCTGCTGATGAGCATTAGGTGTGATTATCTGCAAGAATTATTAAAAAAAAGTTTACAACTTCATTCGAAGTAATAAATAATTCGTTAACAGACTGAAGAGCATTAGATGTGATTATGTGCAAGAATTATTGAAAAAATGTTTACAACTACATTCGAACTAATAAATAATTCGTCAACAGGCTGACGATCATTCGTAGTTATTAGTAGTATCGAGAATTATTCCAAACCGTAAAGATCATCAAAATTCTTTATATAAATGGGGAGTAACCAAAAAATTCCAGAAGAACGTCCTCGGATCGGCGTTAAGGCTGCAGTGTACTATCCGTACTGGATTCGCTTAGCTCAATGTTAACCTATGGAGAAATTATATCTACTATATACAGCTACATAAATGCTAATAATCCAGTAAAAATGATATTTTCAGATAGCCTGAACTTTTTCTGCGCCTTGCAACAGGATTCATTTTATAAATTTAGTCCACCAAAGCAATTTAAGACCATTTAAAACACTATACCAGATTTTTTACCCGAAAAATTTAAATTTAAAAATATTTGCATTTCTTTTCATAAAAACGAAAAGAGTCCCAAGGTGTAAAATTACTTTCTCCATTTTGGAGTACAATTTTTTAAAAAATCTTTAAAACCAAGGCTGCAATCCTTGGACAAATTTTCTCCATAGGTTAATATTGGAGTGAGCGAATCCAATAGGATTAGTAAACAACAGCCTTAAAAGCGGATTCTCGTAAGGCAACACGCTTTAAAGTGGATGAGTGAGACATTCTATAACTATCAGCCCACTGAAGGAACACACCCGTTAACAAAGAAAACAATAAAAGAAGAATTTATGAAAAAGGCGAGAAAATAGAGCGAAAAAGACGGAATCATGAAACGCAATTAAGAAATGAAGAAATAATATTCCATGCCATGGAAATATTTGCCTATTGCCTCGGAAAATATTTGCACGAAAACGCATTTTTTCATTAACGATTTTCCTGTTTTCTAATTAAGTTTGGGGACTATATAAATCTCTGTTTAAAGATTTATATGAAAAATATATTTTTCTCAATTACTCTCCTTTAATAGTTTAATGTGCTTTTTGGATCAGTGCGAGAACAATACTACTACAACTTGATGGTGGATATGGAATTAGATATTTGCAGTGTATTATTCAGAGGGATTTCATAGTGTAGCTTGAAATAAATATACTTGAAGTACATCTGAAACATAATAATTTAGAGTTCTTATTAGTACCTTTTTAATGTGATTTCATCTCTTTGAAGACATAACTAAGGTAATCTAAGAATTGTAAAAATTAGATCTCAGCAGTATTACCTGTGAGCTCAGCCGTGGGATGCGGGTAGAGATAGTTCAAACAACGTTTGCGAAAATCAATCTCTCAGTAAGATCCATTAAGATCACGTCCAGATCTCAGTAAGATCACGTCCATTTTATACCATGTAGTCCGAACTCTTAGATTACAACTGCAAGTCGGCTCCCGAAACCCCCTTCGGCTCCCTTCTACCAGCAGTCAGATGTGGCGAGTGGCAACAACATCACACCAAATATCTCTGACATATCTTTATTAAATCTCCTTCTAAACTCATCTCCATTAATAAAATTTATATAGTCCCACCCCTGTCGAAAATGAGTGCCTGCCGAGCAGTACGACTTTCCTAGTCGATCATACCATTGTCTCTGAAAATTTTAACCTTTTTTTCAGCTTCTAGAAATACCGCGCATGCCCACGAGACCTTTGTTACGTTTGCACTGAAGATGAGGCCCAGGCGGAGTTATAGCTGTCAATCAAATCCAACCCTGCAATATATTTTCTCTGCGATGATTTAACCCGATATCTTGTAAATTAATATTGTTTAATTGCTAATTCCTATTTTCTCTAATTAAAAACCCCCGTTTAAGTTTCCCACGGTGCCCCCCCCAAAAAAAAAATTAAGGTATTACATATATATATATATATATATATATATATATATATATATATATATATATATATATATATATATATATATATATATATATATATATATATGGGGAGGGGTATCGATTGGCATAAAATTGCAAGTTTACGTAATATACAAGTAAGCCTTATTAAGGGTACTCCCGTGCAACGCCGGGTATATAAAGCTAGTATATATATATATATATATATATATATATATATATATATATATATATATATATATATATATATATATATATATATATGTAACATACTGGACAGCCCAAGGAAAGAGTGGGCGTCCAGCACATCACAGGCAATGAAGAGTAGTCGTGGCTCGAATAAACGACGCGGCAAGTTACGGCATTAAATTTTATTAGACGGCGAATACGTCTTCTCAAGGCAGTTACAAAATCAAAAAAGCGTACAGGTTTCCGTTCATGTGGTTTAAATAAACTTTGTCATGTGATCATCATCGCGATTAGGGATTTGCTGTTGTCGATAAGTCACATGTGGTTTTATATAATCTGCGCAGAGCTTATCTAAAATATTGGGGACGCCGCGCCTATTTGAAAAAGGAAGCCATTTAATATTTTCTCTCGAGGTTATTAGAACTTAGAATCAAAAGCGAAATTTAGCTCGTACGCCCAAGGGAATTTAGAATAATGTTAGATTTTAAAATGGTATGGGGTTTTTAATGTTATAGAATATCCCCCCCGTCCGAGAAGAGGCTGACCAACAATGCCTGCATTGGAGGACAGACTCACCCTACCATGTGAGTAAAATGGGCGTCGACCACAAATTTGGAAAAGTTTGAAAAGGAACATATGTTTTAAGTTAATTTAGTATGATGATCACATGGCAAGACATTGCACATTTCAATATTGAATACACAAAAATACACTAATGATTTACTAATTTATGAACACAATAAAAGCAAAAAGAAATTGTAGTAATTAATGATCAATTATAGAAAATTGTAAATTATGTAAATTTCTTCCTGTATTGTTGCTTTGAAAAAAAATTAAACTTAAAAATAAATTTATCATCAACTGAAAATTGCTGTGCAGGGCGGCGCCTCCCCACACAACACAATCTCAGAAAAAAAATCAATTAACATAACCAAAAATTTGTAAACTACCAAAAATTTTAACTGGAAACATACATTTAATACAATATCTACCATCATCTCGATTTGAATAATACAAAATAACAAAACATAGTAATAAAAATATTAAAACAAACAAAATTTAAGTAACTGAAGTTGAAAATTAACAAGTTGAAAATTTCAAAAATTCTTCCTCAATGTTCACTACTATGGAGTGAGTCCAAAAACAGTTTGTAAGGTACACATGGTAGCTTATAGTTCACTGTCCTTGTTATGTTAGCTACAGTATGTTGCTTGAGAAAAGTACCAAAAAAAATCACAGTTCGGTAGGTTCTGTGACCAATCATCTCGCAAGTGCAGAATACACAAAAAAGATCACAATATCTTGGCTTAAATAAAAAAAAAGTCCTTTGTAGTTGGGTACAAAAAAAAAATCACAGTCTTTTTAGTGCTGTGTTATTTCTGCTTCACAAACGTAGAATACATAAACATCACATTATCTCGACTTGTTTACATATAAATAAAATTAGTTCTTTAGTTACATAATAAAAATCACAGTTTATAATAAAAATCACACTTTCAATAAAAATCACATTTCAAATATATAGATTGTATATAAAAATTACAGAACATATTTTATTTTTCAAATAACTCAATCGTGTACGAGTTCTCAGTATATCAATTCTGATTCATTTTATCTAGTTTTCATATCTTTATTTATCTCACTATTTTTTTCTTAATATCCATTATCTCCTTTATTTCAATATTACTTATTATAAAAAAATCTCTTTTCAATATCATTTTTATTTCTTATTATTCTCATTTCATCATTTCTTATATTCATTTTATTTCGACAACATTTATTCATTCCAAAATTCTATTCAATATTCTTTAATTTACTTATTCATATTTATTCTAACTTTATTTATTTATTCTCAATACTTTTCACTTTATTTTCAAATTATTTATTTACTATTCATTTTTGTACATTTATTATAAGTTTATGTGGATCCATTTCCTTGTTTTGAAGGTACCTTGTTGTATGTGTGTTCCCCAACTCTTAGTCTCAAATTCTTTAATTCTACCTCTAAGTAGTGAGGGTTGTGTTTATGTTTGTGTAACAAGTGGGTTTACTTTCTCCCTATTGTTCTCTGACTAATAAGGAGGAAGAGTCTTTTAGCCGTACAGTGGACTAACCGTAAATCTCCGACAGAATATGACTGCATTGATAAACAGCATCTTGCATAGTACAAAGATGGAGAAAAAGGAAAAGGTGCAGTTGTCATACCTGTGGGAGTATAATATATAGAAATGGGAGGACAAAAGGAGTGGCCATCCCAGCCCTGTTTTAGTCATTACTCAAGCATATGATCTTCAGCACTTTAAGTGACTGAGTAGATGAATTAAAAACAAATAGTAAAAAAAAATTTAAAAAGATCTTAAACAGTTGGGACGGCATCCAACGCGCTTGTAGAGGTGGTGATAGGAAAGTGTATTCAAGAAATAGGAAATTTACTGAAAAGTTAAAGAAGTAGAGTTGTCATAGTCGGTGTTTAAATTGAGATCCAAAAAAAATTCACATATAATAGTATTCTTAAGAAGAAAGTTTAAGTTAGACAGTTTTTTTTAATCTATCTTTAGTAGGACAACACATAATTAATTATATCAATTAAAAAAAATATAATGATGTTAAGCATCACATAGAAAAGAAAGAAAAATGGATCTAATGTTTGTCATTATTCGTGGTGTAGTTTTAAGTTCTCTGGTGCATTATAATATCTCAATCTGCAAGCATGGACAATTTCAGAATCTCGTTTAGTGTGAAAGTTTGGTCTATCAATTTCATAATTAACTTTTGACATTTGTTTTAGAATAGTGTAAGGTCCAGAATAGGGTGAGCTTAATTTTCTTGTATTAGGGTAGTGAAATTCTTCGAATAACACTAAATCTCCAACATTAAATTTAGATTCTACAAAACGTGCATCATATTTTACTTTATTCCTATTATGGTAATTAATCGTCCTTTCTTTAGCTAATTTTCTCGCCTCATCCACCTGAGGATAAAAATCTTGTTTTTTAACATGAGGTTCATAAGGTAATATTCCGAAAAGTAGGTAAGCTGGGGTCATTTGGGTAACTCAATGAGGCGTATGATTGTATTCATTAATTACTTCATTTAATAGGGTTGTCCAAGGAGTTTTGCTTGTTGAGTTATGTACTTTGCACCTTAATCTAGTAATTATTGTTTGATTTACCCTCTCTACCTTCCCATTCGTTTGTGGATGATGACTCGAGGTAAGTAATTGTTGCACATTATTATGCTCTAAAAATCTTCTAAACTTTGAACATGTAAAAGCTGCATTTCTGTCGGTTAGCAATTTTTTTGGTGTTTGAATTTGGAATATTTGTTTTAAACAATTTGTATAAGTTTCAGTAGTTACGTTTTTGATGGAAAAGCCCAAATATAACGCGTTGCATGGTCAATTATCAAATGTAAATATTTCTTTTTGGAATTATAGTAATTAAATCCGCCTACTGTGTCTAAACTTAAGCACTGAAAGGGTTGGTCTGTCGGAGGTACTTCTTGCAGCAATCCCAACCTATTCTGTCTTTTCTTTTTGTTTAATTGACAAGTATGGCAATGTTCAACATAATTACTAATGTCCTCATTGATTTTGGGCCAATAATATTGGGGTGTAAGTAATTGCATTGTTTTATTTATTCCATAGTCCTCGTGGTCCATAGTCCTCGTGGGCTCTTTTTAAAATTTCTAACCTCAATGAAAATGGTACTACAATTGTAAGGTATACACAAGATTCGATTCACAAGAATCGAACTTTTGAGTGAATTAAAGAAGCTGCTATAGATATGCTAATTTCAGCATACGCGCTTAGTAAAAATACCACGCAGCGTCATTAATGAAAGGGGGGGGTTGTTAAGGTTGAAAAGGTGTTATCCTGCGCTAGTGCTTAGCGGGCCAGAAGTTTACATGGCAGTACTGCTGGTTTGACTTACTGTTCGTGAGTATAAAAATATATTGTTCTTGAAAGCTGTGTTTATACATTCCGTACAAGTAGTACGCATGCTTATTGCTGTAAAGCCAATTATATGTGCAACGATTTCAATAAACATTGTTTCATGTATAAACTGTGTGTGGTTCAAATTCAAATAGAGAGCCACTTCAAATTATATACACCCAGGTCTGGGTAGAAGTGAGCATAGATTCTCTATACTGGCGCCCGAAAATATATATACCCTGGTAGTTAGCGTTAAATTTGTAACGAACAACATAATTGAAATTAAAAACTGTGTACTGTGTACGTATATTGATAAAATTGTTGCAAGTACTTATATACTATTTAAAAAATGAGTGTTGTAGAACAAAATCCTGCTGGAAATTTTCCTCGGGTAATTATGGTTCAGCAAATTGCGCCATTCGAAGCCACCTTCAATGGCGGCCCCTCAAGCCAATTCCTAAAGAAAATTGAGCATTACTTTCAGCAACAATGCACCCCAGAGGGGGATAAACTTAAAATTGCTCTAGCCGCTTTAAGAGGTAGTGCATATCAGTGGTACACGTGTATGAAAAGCAGTAATCTGATTTTTGACTATTCGTCATTCAAGCAACAGTTTCTTAGCGTTTTTCCAAAGACCTTTAATCAAAGTGAAATTGAAGCGGAAATTTATTCGCTAAGGCAACGTGAAGGTCAGTCTGCATTAGATTTTGCTACGGAAAAGATTTCCAAGTGTGAGGAATATTTAGAAGGGGTAACGGAAGCGGTAATCTTAAAAATAGTTATCCAACGTTTGAAGCCAAGTGTTCAAGATTTTTTAGATAATCAAACAATTACAAGCAAGGTTACCCTCCTTCAAGCTTTAGCTAAACATGACAATAGGCATTTCTTCGCTACCCCGTACCGTCGTTCAGGTACGAGAAGTTTTATACAGCCGCGCCAAAATTTTTCGCGAGTTTCAAACCAGCAGCGTAAGCAGTACCGCAGGCAAAATAATAGAAGCGCACGGCGTTATAATGAAATTAGTGCACTTAAAGAAAATAATATGGAAGCACCTTACTTGCACTGGCAAGTTGATTCACATGATATGGTTCAACCTGTTGAAACTGTGTGGCCAAATGTATTGTTTTGTCCGAGCAGTAATCATTATTTTGAGAATAGTGAAAGTCAGGGTATTTTTGTGGCTTATAAAGAAAGTGAGTCTAGCTGAAATGATGAGGTAATTCCAGTACAAATTTCTGAAAATAGTGCCGATACTAATGCTAGTGGTTTAGAAAATAAATCATCGGACACTTCTATTAATGCTATATCTGATATTATTAATGCTATACCTGATATTATTGATGCTATACCTGATATTTTAGATGATATTCACACATCTGTTAATGAAGGAAATTTAGTAGATGACGAAGTATGCGTTACGGAAGTTAGTGAATACTTATTAGTTGACGATAATAAAAATTCTTTAAACGATATTAGGAACTCGCTAGGTAATGATGATATTATTTCAAGTTCCCAGCCGAATGAGGATTGTGTAGGTCAGGTTGATAATATGGTTTTAAATAAAGTACATGAAAACCATACTGAGAGTCAGGATGAAAAGTTGACACAGAATTATACTGTAAGTAGCTTAGCTGATGCTTCGAAAGTTATAGACGAGGGTTGTATTAAAACGCACCAGTACGAAAAGCTTAATCTTCCTAAAACTGAAGCAGTGTTAACGAATATAAATGATAACGATTCTGATGTCGCAAGTTTCAAAGAGACTTTTTCGTCAAAAGAGGATAAAACTAAAGTTAAGGGGGATAAAAAACGTGAAAAAGCGCTTCAGGTTCCAGCATTAAATCTGCAAATACTGAAGTAATTAAGGCGGTAAACAAGAAGTTGCATAAGCACCAATACCAAAAACAGAGTCAGGTTGTTGAAAAACATGACACAAGCAGCGAGATAAAGCCAGTAACTAAACACGTTGGTGCGGCGTATAAATTTGAAACAATAGAATCTGCATTAAAATCTAATGCCTATACTCTAAAAAGTACGGAGAAAAGTAAAGTGTGCACTACAAAACCTCCATCTAAGGATGAACGTGGCACACATAAGGTACACAAGGTTATCAAAAGGAAGAATGACAATTTTAAAGTTCCTTTGCATAAGTACAGGAAACGGAAGATTTCTGCCGCCCATAAAGGTTGGCCTCCTCCCAAGAGACCTCCTGTCCATCGTCAAGCCGGACCAGCGCCTCAGGACCAACGACCTACTGCACGAAGGATGCCCACACGGTCAACGAACCCCTTTACTAGGACTGCGACCGTCAAGAGAGGTTCCACGGATTGGACAGACTGGTGCAAGGAAGTTGCTGCATTCATGAGGAACAAGTCTTGTATCAACTTTCTTATTCTAACTCCCACCCTTTAATAAAACCGAACCAAATTGGTTTGAAATTCCCCAGTGTATATACTGTGTAAACATTTTGAGGGGAAGGGGTGAGCCACTGAAAAAAAAATACGGCATACTGTTGTTTTATAAATTTTTGAAGGGGACATGTAGTGACTAGGAAAAAAATACATACTGCACAATATACCAATTAACCACTAATGTACTAACTTCACAAATCATGACACATGTGCATTATAAATTGGGGGAGAGCAGATACAAACAGTCAAGAAATGTCATGCTGTGCAATTGTGTTGACAATTTTAACTAAAATAAGTTTTTTAGGGCGCAGTTGGCCAGCCCAGTATCCGCAACTCTGCAAATCCACTGTTTGATGGTGTCACCTGGACCCTTCGGGGTTAGTTTTGTAAAATGGTAGTGGCGTTTTTCCTCCACACAACGTGTGGAAGGTTTTTTTGACTTTGCCACCCATTATGTCAAAAGTCAGACCAGCACGAGTTTTCAATTAGTTAACTGAAGCCGTTCAGACCTCAGTTACCTAATTTTTTTTTTCGAGGGAGGCCAGTGTAAGGTATACACAAGATTCTATTCACAAGAATCGAACTTTTGAGTGAATTAAAGAAGCTGCTTTAGATATGCTAATTTCGGCATACGCGCTTAGTAAAAATACCACGCAGCGTCATTAATGAAAGGGGGGGGTTGTTAAGGTTGAAAAGGTGTTATCCTGCGCTAGTGCTTAGCGGGCCAGAAGTTTACATGGCAGTACTGCTGGTTTGACTTACTGTTCGTGAGTATAAAAATATATTGTTCTTGAAAGCTGTGTTTATACATTCCGTACAAGTAGTACGCATGCTTATTGCTGTAAAGCCAATTATATGTGCAACGAATTCAATAAACATTGTTTCATGTATAAACTGTGTGTGGTTCAAATTCAAATAGAGAGCCACTTCAAATTATATACACCCAGGTCTGGGTAGAAGTGAGCATAGATTCTCTGTACAATTTTTAAAAATCCTTTCTTTCTCATGTAGATTACATCATTTAGTTTTTTGTATTTAAGTCCTTGTACATTGTCTTTATTTTGAAATTCTACAATTTTTCTTAGTTCAATTAAATGATTTATTTGGGTTTTAGGTTCTAGAATAGGGTTCCTTGAAAGCATGTCAGCTTCAATATTTGCAGTTCCCTTCTGGTATTTAATTTCATAGTCGAACATACTTAGTTTTAATGACCAGCGAAAGAGTCGACCTCGAAGATTTTTCACATTTTTAAGCCAAACTAAGGCAGCATGGTCTGTGTGAATTGTGAACTTTTTCCAGTGGAGATAATGATAGTACCTGTCTAAACTGTCCACAATTGTCAAACACTCAAGTTCAGTAATATAATAGTTTGCCTCATAGTCCTTTAATACACGAGAGTGATATGTTATGGGATACAACACCCCATCTTCACCTGGCTGTTTTAAAACAGCTCCAACCTGATGTTTACTAGCATCCACAAATAAAGGACAGTCTTTGTTTATATCATATAATTGCAATATTGGTTTACAAATCAATAAATTCTTAAGATCCTCAAAAGCTTCTTGGCACTTGTCTGACCATCCCCATTTTACTCCCTTTTTCAATAATGTATTTAATGGATGTCTTACTTTTGCATATTTTGGAATAAACTTATTATACACATTTATTGTGCCCAAGAATCTTTGGAGTTCTTTTACATTAGTTGGTAATTTCAAACACTTTTCAATGTTAATGTTGTCTGGGGCAATTTTCCCATTTGTTACATTATATCCAAGAAAATTAATTTGTTGTTGCAGAAAAGTACATTTAGTTAATTTTAACTTGATATTCTCTTTTTTGAAAATGTTAAATAGTATCTCTAAATGTTCAAGGTGTTGTTCTTTGGAGTCTGAAAAAATTATAATATCATCGAAATAGTGGCATGCAAAGTTAACTTTATATTTATCTAAAATTCTCCTGATAGTCCTATTGAATATTGCAGGGGCGTTCTTTAAACCAAATGGGAGTCTTAGCCATTCGTATAAGCCAAAAGTAGTGGCAAATGCCAATTTCTCAGTATCTTTTGGGTGTACGGGTACATGCCAATGCCCTGAGGTAAGGTCTAAAGTTGAAAAGTAATTAGCTCAGCTTAATTTATCTAGAATATCATCAATTCTGGGTAAGGGTTCTGCATCTGTCTTAGTAATTAAATTTAGTTTTCTGAAATCAATACAAAGTCTAGTTTTTCCCTCATTTCGCTTTCTTGCCAAAGTCACAGGACTTGAGTATGAACTATGTGATTCTTTTATGATTCCTGCTTCTAACAAATTTTTAATTTGGGTCCTGATCTCTTTTTCCTCAGTTGGCGAAGTCCTGTATGCTCTTAGACTCACTGGTAAATCAGAATTTAGGATTATTCTTTGGGGTTCCATCCTTATTTTGTCTATGTCATATTTGTTAGTTGAAAACAGTCTATTATTTTTGTGCAATAAATTCTTTAATTCCCTATCAACATCTAAATTTTTGATTTGATCATTAATGTCAACATTTTCATAATTTGGATTACTTTCTGCTTTGATTCCACCAGAGCTTTCATTAAAATTGTCATTTACATCATAATCAATACAGAAAATATCATTTTCTTTCTGCGAATTTTCTTCATAAGGGTTAAACATATCAGAAACTTCAATTTCATGACCATTACTATTATTATCCACATGCTTATTATCACATTTATTTTGTAGGTGTAATGATATTTTACTTATCTCACAAATATTAACCATTTTCAAAGAAATTCTATTTTGATACACACACAATTGGTTACAATCAATTACTAATTTAAACTCTTTACACTCAGAAAGTCCCAGAATAAGATAAGGCAAGTCATTGTCCAAAACATATGCAGAAATGTTTCTAATTACTTTCCCTATTCTTAAAGTTAATACACATTTAGTTGTAATTAAGATTTCACCCGCAGCTTGCCTGACCTTAATTGGAGAACTTGAATAACATTTCAGTTGACACTGCTTGACCAGTTTTTGTGACATCAGACTAATAGTCGAAGCAGTGTCAATCACACAATTTAAAAAATTCTGTTTCTCATTTTCATATAGTCTTTTGTTTTGTCAACCCTATTATTTCTGATAATGTTTCCCCTCAATGACAGTTATTGTCATTCTGGCGCCTGATCTCTTTCAAATTCAGGTTCCTCATAATGATGTTTATTGTCTGACACCGACATCTTATCAAATCTCTCATTAATAGAGCAAGTTTGTTCCCAATGATAAGCATTACTTATGCCAAAGTTAGAACATTTTCGACAGGGTCTAGATGGTAAGTCTGCATATTGTTGGTGGTGATTAATTTGGTTATTGGGATTGGGTGCAAAATTTCTATTCAACTTGTGATCTCTGGTTTGCGATTGTCTGAATTGTTGCTGCTGACTATAATTAGGTCTAAACTGAGTTTGTTGATTATTATTAGGTCTAAATTGAGGCTGGGAAGAGTAATTTTGTCTAAATTGGTGAGGTGGGCTATAATTCATCCTAACTTGACGTTGGTTGTAAAAATTCTGTCGTAATTGGTTCCTATTTTCAAATCTAGTGTTAAAAAAGTTATCCCGATCCCCTTGATTAGTTTTGTTTCCTTCATTATTTATTTTGATTAGCTTATTAGCCAACACTATCCATTCTGTTGTGGTTTGAGGAGGATTTGCAGCTATGGTCATTCTCATTTGAGCATTTAGACCTTGTGTTAGGCCTTCTAGTATTAATTTCTGTGATAACCCCAATCTCTTTCCTACATCAATTTTTTTATGAAAATATTTGGTTAAGTCATCATTATATTCAAATTTCAAATTGGAAAATTCAGAGAATTCCACGCTATCTGCCTCAAAGAATAAATCTTGCAAAGTGTCTTTTAATTCTGTCCAATCTTGAATGTGTAGACAAGAGTTTACAAAAACTGTTAGAGCCTTCCCTCTGAGAAATTTTGAAATATATTTTAATTTTTGTTCCTCTGGGACATTTGCTTGGCAAAATTTCTGCTCAATATAGGCAAGCCATTTTTGTAGTTTCATTCCCCCCTCTGGGTCAAAAGGAATAAAATCCCTGAATTCCCTCTCTACATTTTCAAGTTAAAAATGGTCCTTGCATTCTGTCTCAATTTTATTATTTGCTGTTGTTTCCCCCTGAATTTCTGTCTTTATATTCCTATCTTCCATCTTATAAGTTTAACACAATATCACAATTATATTTCAATTTAAAACAAGAATATAATATCATACAATCATAGTTTACTAAACAATTTAAAAAAGTGTATGATGGTAGACATACAACCTGGTCATGTGGTGCTTGTCTTGTTACTGTAAAATTCTCGGTTGCACAAATTTTTATTTTTTGTTCACGGTACAGCGCTAGGGCTTGCATACCGGCTTAATTAAATTCACACACAAGAACACATCGATGATCTTTGAATTGGCGGTGATTACACTTCCTGATGACACTTGTGAAGAATTTATCACACGGACCAATGGGGAACACAATCACTAAGAATATTCACTCGAAGTTGAAGTCAGAAGCAAAAGCAGCTACATAACTTGTGAAAAAAAAGACGCACAATCTTCGATGGCACAATCTGTAAAACTTCTTTCAGACACACGCGTACACAATTATTATTATTATTATCAGTTTTTTGATGAAGCCTTCAAGGCATTTTTTCAAAAACGCGCACATTATTCCGCTTGAAAATCATGCTGAACTCCGGCTCAGAAAAACAAACATGTCTCTCTCCATTGCTTAGCACACAGAACCCGAACCAAAACAGTAGCGCACAACACGTACTACGTCGGAATGACGGGTAAAGAGGAGATCTCGACCTTGACATATAAAGTCCACAGCGTGAAATAATTATTCTCCTGACCGAAGACCGCAATCAGCAACCGTACTTATGGCCTGGAACTCCACTGTGAGATTTTCCGCGCAGCAAAACTTGAATTTCTGTTACAAGTCTGTACATCCTACCGCCTCATTGTAACATACTGGACAACCCAAGGAGGGAATGGGCGTCCAGCACATCACAGGGAATGAAGAGTAGTCGTGGCTATAGATGACACTGCAAGTTACGGCATCACAAAACTTTATTAAGAGGAGATTTTATTACGTCTACCCAGTATAGTTACATGGTCCAAAAAGCGTACATGTGTGTTGATCAGACGGCTTATATAAACTTTGTCATGTGATCATGATAGCGATTAGGGATTTGCTGTTGTCGATAAGTCACATGTGGTTTTATGTAATCTGCGCAGAGCTTATCTAAAATATGGGGGAACGCCGCGCATATTTGAAAAAGGAAGCCATTTAATATTTTCTCTCGAGGTTATTAGAACTTAGAATCAAAAGCGAAATTTAGCTCGTCCGCCCAAGAGAATTTAGAATAATGTTAGATTTTAAAATGGTATGGGGTTTTTAATGTTATATATATATATATATATATATATATATATATATATATATATATATATAAGCTACTGGGATTATCTTTGTACTAGATGTTGGTAGGTGGCGTTTAGAATCTGAGACCATACCCAATGAATTGCAGTTTCCAGTTGATCTAGCTGCCTAATGGCCCTTTCAACCTCCTCCCATTTATTCTCATCTTGATTGAGATCGAGTGATTCTGGAGTTCAAAGAAGCAAGCTGATGCTCTCCGTCATGATTTTCAAACGGTCTTATTATGGCATGAAGCAGTGTCCTTCTGGTAGTATACTCCAGTGGGGTAAAGCCTTAACACAACTGGATAAACTTGGTCGTTTACAAGTGCTTAATTTCTTTTGGGATTCAGACATTGTTCGAGAGGAATTAGAGGGTCCAAACTACGACAGAAATTCTTCCTCGAAACCATAATATTTCCTTCTTCAACTTGAAGCGTTATGGTAACGCTCTTTGGCTCCCTGCTATAGTGCTGTTTTTTTCCATATTTGCACCCTGCCGTCTTCATTGTGTTCTTGAAAACTTGATTCATTGGATCTCATAACCCTTTTCCATTCATTTAGTGTCCAATTCTTGTGATCCTGTGTGAACCGGAGACATTTGATTTAGTCAACTGCATACAGCAAAGGATTCCACATCCGATACGGTGTAATGTGTGTCGGTCGGTATTGGAGAGGCCATCGCTATTGATACCTGTTTAAGATTAGCTATAATTTCAGGTACTGTTGTCCTTTTGTCGGACATCAGAAGTCTGTAAACTCTCCTTTCAGCCAGAACATCCAGTATCAGTTGACGACCACACCCTTCACGTTGAAACGGTTTTTTGTTTTGATAGCTTCTTCTTTATAAGCATTAATTACAGTGTCAAATATTTTTGCTATAACACAGCGACTTTTATGATATATTTACTACGTTTACATAATACAGAGGAGAAAAAGCTCATGAGTTTATAAAATATTTACTTTAATAATAACTGTTGAAGAATGTATTTTCCTTTATTAAATACTTTGCTTTTAGGAAGGCTTATTCTTGTTTTTATGATACATTCCTTGAAATATTTATTATGAATTAGAATTATTTGGAAGATTTATAATTTTCTTTTTATAAGTGTGCTTGCGTAAAGCAATATTTTTTGTATGAATTTTTGTAAACACTGGATCTGCTAATGGGCTTCGTATTTGGATTATCAGTTTTAATGCATAGGTATTTCTATGGCTTATTATGTAGAGTTGCCAGACGCTATCCAATAAGATATAAATAAATAGTAAGATAAAATAAGAACATTTTATGTATACTTAGAAATTTTCTGAAAGCGAAGGTTTTTGTTTTTCAGAATTTCTGAAAATGCAAAATTCTTTAAAGCCTATATCCATGTTTGTTATTTGTACAGTTGATTATGTTCAATTTAATTTCGAATTGTATAGTAATTGTTGAATTAAAATGCACTGTAATTGTATATAATAAAGTAATTCAGTATTTGTACAATTAATGTACTAAGGAACAAATAATAAAAATTAATTAACAATGACTTAAGAATTACGAATTTATCATACAATTTTTCAAGAAAGATAAATTCATGTAATAAAACTTTTTTTTCTTATTAATAAATCATTAATTACTAAATAAACATAAAAGCTAATAGGCAATTTAAAAATTCCTTTTTTTATTTTACTACTTTTTTAAAATTTGTGGAGTCGTAAAAGTTGTAAATTGAAGTTATATATACTGTTATATATATATATATATATATATATATATATATATATATATATACTAGCTGAATACCCGTGCTTCGCGACGGGGCACATTTTAAGATAATTACAATGAAAAAATAATGAAATTGCTTTTTAGAGGATTTTCTTATAAACAATATATGTTGCTTCTTCATTGGGCGGAACTAATATTACCAGGCTCGTCCGCGAACTTACGCGTGAGCAAGCTACGTAAAACTGACAGTGGGAGAAACAATTTTCTCGTAAATGTACGCCAGCAAATTTTAAAGTTTGGCCTTGGGACTTATTTATCGTCATGGCGAAGCATATTTTGAGAGGAAATTACAGTTTTATATATAGATTTGATTTAATATCCATAAAACGGACTAATTTGAACTAAATTTTTAAAAATTTCATCTCAATTAGTCTAGTGGTTAAATTTTATCTTTTACTGTATTTTAATATTTTCTTTGTCAATTAATTTCGTTGTTATTCACGTGATGCAAAATTAATTTAAAGTATCACAAAAAGAAATCTCGTGATCAGCATTTAATAAATTAAATTCAAAATTTTCCAAACGATTGCTATTTTGGAAACTAATGTTCTGCCAATTTCCAGTAAAAGCTAAAATAATTTGAAAATCACACACCAGTGTTCCACTGACACGCAACACTATAAATCCCTAAAAGAATGCAAGAATAAAACGTTTAAAAAATATAAATCTATTCATTTAAATAATTATACACACACAAATGTATAAACTGCACAAAAGTTTACTTAGGTTCTTTAATCTGTCTATATCTCCAGTATAGAAATATTTTCGGGGTATTTACAGAACGTGGTATATTTCACTTTTGAAAACATGCATTAAATGAGCATCATCTCATTGAGAAATTTCTGAAATGAGCATGGCAATGAAGATCGTGTGTTTTCAAACAGCAGCAGTAACCGAAATGTGTTAAAATATAAATTTTAAGAGTATTATGGTAGTGAGTTGTGTATATAAATAAAAACTTTCCAAACGATTACTGTTTTGGAAGCTAATGATCTGCTAATTTCCAGTAAAAGCTAAAATCATTTGAAAACCACACACCAGTGTTCCACTCACACGCAACACTATAAAACTGAATTACAGTACTCTACGTTTTTATGGGCATTGAAAATTGTGGTTAGTAGAGGGCAATACGGGACAATCCACGCATTGTCTACAGACACTTGCTATCTTTGGCTATTATTTCATCCGTAATATCTGCCTCATATGCCATATGTTTCTAAACGCCATTCCCGAATGAAGAAATCGTGTAGAGGAGGCTTCTGCAACATGTGGACGGAGACAGTTGTTTTGTGACAACTGACTGAAGTGGTGTCATCTTTGGCTATTATTTGATCTGTAATATCTGCCTCATATACCGTATGTTTCTAAACGCCATTCCCATATGAACCACAGCCGAATTCCTTTAAAATGGAACAAAATGAGTAACTCCAGTTAACCATGTAATCCACTACTGCTACAGGAGCATCAAAATGTTAGAAAACAGAGTTTAAATCAGCCAAAACTGCAATTATGTTGTACATATGACACCTAACTTCTCCAAAAATCTTTGCCTTTGTGATGAGACTCATAAGTGATTTTTGTTTTTGATGAAACACTCTTGCTAACAAATCATGACGATCCTGTGGTTTTTGTCCAACTATTCTTTGCTGTTGTTGTCTGATTTCTTCCAGTCTCGCTTCTCTTTCCGGGGTAAAGATTCGGAAAATCATTCGGGAAAAGCTGAAAAGTAAACAATACCAAATCAATTTAAAAAATGAATACAGTATAAATAACGTCGAAAATTAACAAAATAAATAACACAGTATGAATTAAAAGTACAGGCTGCGGGCAGATATGCTCAGACCAATAATACAAAAAAAAATTTTAAATCGTAGTAAGCAGTGAAATATTTTTTACACACTTCAATAATAGCAAAACAAATAATGATGGTAAAATAGAAAGAAAAGTTAAAACAGAAGTTAGAAGTTAAATTCTAAAAATATAAATGAGGTATAAATCAGCTAACGATTCTAATTTATGGATCATTTATCAGTACATAAAAAAATTACTTCATGTAAAAAAAATTAAACTTACCTCCATTAATTTCAACACTTCTTTATATATATATATATATATATATATATATATATATATATATATACACATTATATGCAGATTTAACATACGTAAGATTCCTATGTTAAGTCTGTATAGAATGTATCTAACCTGCTAATTCATAACTCTAATTTCAGATTTCAAATGATTAAAAGAATGGATAGAGCAATACCATAAGGGAAATATTTAAAAATAAGTAATGAAATGATAATGCATTTACAATACTATGATGTGCTTTACTGAAAAAAGTTATTGTAAGATTTAATCTAAAAGAATAAACATGTTTTAAATCAATATCTAATAAATTATAAAAAAATCTTCGAAAGTAGTTTGGATATTTTTACATTTCACCTTAAAATAATCTGTTAGATTTCCACATATCATAAGCTAAATAAAATATATTTCACAACTACAAAACATTTGGTAGCATTAAACAAGGCTATTTTTTCTTATGCCATGCACTTACGGCAGTAAAAAATTTATTTTAATACCCTTTATCAAACCGACGCTACCATGCATTTGCAAAGCTTAAACATAAGTCAATCCTGAATTTTATTCGGAAATTTCAAATTTTAAAATATTCTTTTACACAGAAGTCTTTCAAGCATTTAAACTATTTTAAAACTTACATTGAAGTATTTTTGCTATTTCTTTTTCTTTTTTTTTTCTTCTTCTAGAAATACCAAACGTAGAAATAAAATCACTAGGTATGAAAAAGCGAAATATATTTTTCAAAATGGTATGCTGAAAACCTTTGATCTCCTGGTCAAATTTTGCGATTTGGAGAGGAATTTTATGTTCGGAAAACGGAAAAGAATTCAAATTCAAATGAAAGCTGTTTATAGTGTTTGGAGACCAAGAAGTGTAAAAAGGGATAAATTTGAAATCCAATAATATATTTTCCACTGTCTAGAAAGCAAAATAGGTAGGATTCACAAACGGGAATTCACACTCGAAAGGATTGCATAAAAGTATTTGTGTCCAATTGTCCATGATGGTACATTTTATTTGTCTTTAAAATCTTTATATACAGCAGATTTGTAGTGGATGCGTTTGCACCGCGCTATCGGAAGTTGAAAGATAAGAAAAATCTTACATAAATCAGCTGTAGTAGATTTAGCAGTATGTTTTACAAAAGCGCCTGAATAAAGTTAACCTACAATTTAAGGGATATATTATTTCGACGTTAGATTTCGAAGCAAACCTCAGTTGTTTATAGCTTCCGTAAATTTACAGTAAAATGCACAATATAATTTTGTTTTAATGTGATATAAAAAACACAATTTTATTTTTATTCATATAAATTAAGGAATCCGAAAACAAGAATTAACTAATCAAGTAATTAACTAATAATATTTCAGGCATTAACCTTTTATAATTTTTAATCAAGTTTTTGCTTTAATTTAGTAAGTCTAAGTTGTAATACGACATGAATCTGTTCAAAACAGTTTGTCTATCATAAGTAAATCATCTTAAATTATTAAAAACACCGTTGTGATTATCGTCGATAACTGAATAAAGCTGATATTTCTTGCAATACTGTAATCTAGACATTACTGACACCAATGACTAAAAAAACTCACATAAAAAATAGTGTGACTAAAAAGTGTCACGAAAAAGTGCCACGATAAAAGTGTCCGTAAAAAATAGTGTCATGATAGTGTAACAAAATTTGGATTTTCAAATGATTAGCAAAGTTTTATCTGGTCGGTTGAATCAAACTCACATTTCCGCACCACTGGTAGAGTAAACGTTTCGCAAATTCGATACGAGACATATCTTCCCGACATTTTGGTGCCCACTGTCAAGTATGACGGTGGTTAGTTCTTGACATTCTCTAGGACCTTGAATATTTCTTTAGCGTCCTGTGTCATCCATCGTCTACGAAACCATTTCACCGGGTCACCTCCATTTCATGGTGTGGGATTTATTTCATCATGACCATCAATGTTTCCAAGATTGAAGGTCATCGTGCTTGGTGACCATCAGTCAGACCAGTGCTTCCTGCGACAAGTGTCAACATGTAGTTTGTAGGCCTTGTAGATAAGGTACATCATATATCCAGTTATCGCAACCGTCTGACCTAAACTTTATGGAACATTTGGGGAAAATTCAGGGAGAAATGTTCGATCAAGATCTCTGCCTCTAATATCATTGGAACACTTTGTACATGCTGCAGGAGGAATGTCCCAAACTCCATTACATTTTGTACAGAACTTAGAAGTATATCGCCCGTTGAGTTTACACTGCTTTGCATGACAGAGGATGACCTTCAGTTTACTAATAAAAAAGTTCTACAGAAACTGATTGTGTTTTCTGCGTTTTGATAACCTTGTAGTTCTGAAGACTAAACTGTTCTATTGGATACATTATAATCGTCATTATTAATTGGATTGCAAAGTCTAATATTTTAGAGTCTCCATTTTATTCCTATAGCAGTAGTTCAGTAAAAGGCGAATACATCTCGCCATCACAAATAATTCTTATTTTCTTTATTATAATGTATTCCGAAAATACAATGCATGAAATAACAAAATAATGTACCTGTAGTTTCTGGCACGAAAGCAAGTTTGTTAGAAAGTAATTATTTTTTTTTCAAATTCATTCTTTATAAACAGTATTGGGAATATTTACCCTTCGGAATTAAATAAAACATTTCACCCGAAAGTAAAAGGCCAAATACAAAAAAAATTATATTTTTAAATAAAGATATTCGTTTTCACCTCTTTATGTAATTTTCAGTCGCTAGAGACCTGTAAAAACACCGGATATTCTTATTACTTTAATTTTACTGTTTGTTGAAAGATATGTATAATAATATGTAACATGCAACCACAAATCAATATGGGTATTTTCTGAAGCATAAATATCGATTTAACTTTATTTGCTAACCACATGTTGAAATTTTTCAATGATAATAAAAAGAAGCTTCTCAACGCCGAGCTACGCTGAAGGTGTGTAGGAAATATATAATTGCAAAGATTAACCATGGCGAAGGTCTTTTCAAATATGCTTTTCTTAGAGCTAATTTATCTATATAAAACTGTTCCGTAACTGACTGAATGTCTGACAGATAACGCACAGAACAAACCGCTAGATCTAAAGGGCGGAAATTTTGATTGACGATCCTTTTTAGAGTGCAGGGGTGCACTAAGAAAGATTTTTTAAAAATTCTTCCTAGATTTTTTTAAATTAAGTTTTTAAACTGTTTTCTGAACTTTTTTTAAGTTTGCATTAAAAATAATAATCTGAGGGTTATAAAATTTATATCACTAGAAATTTATATCACGATTAATTTTTAGAATTTAATTTATTAAATGCTGATCACGTGGTTTCTTTTCTTTAAAAATTAATTTTGCGTCATGTGCATAAATACGAAATAAATTGACAAAAAAAATGTTAATGAGATGGAAGTTTTTTAAGAATTTAATTGCAATAAGTATGTTTTATGAATATTAAACATACAAATTAGTTGCATACATTGATCGTTGTATTTAATTTGAATATTTTCTTCCCCATTATTTTGTCTATAAAAATATCCGCTACGGTTTTTTTATAAATATACACTGAAGTGCCACTGAATTAGGGATACCTACCTAGTAACGAGTTGGGCCTCCTCTGGCTTTGATAACGGCTGCAACACAAGAAGGCATAGATTCAACAAGTTTCTGGAAACGTTCCACGGGAATGGCTTGCCAAATATTGGCTAAAGCTGTCCATAATTCAGTAAGGTTCTTTGGTGCTGTGTGATAGACTTTCACGCCTTGTTCCAAAACATCCCAAAGATGCTCAATAGGATTTAAGTCTGGGCTTCTAGGTGGCAAATTCATGACAGAGAAGTCAGAGGAATGCTCATACAAGCAGCCAGTAGCCAACCGGGACTTGTGAGAGGTACAGTTGTCTTGCTGGAAAACTCCATTACCGTGCGGATAACAGAACACCATAAACGGATGGAGGTGATCACCCAGCAACTCTACGTACCGAATTGCATCGAGGGAGGTTGGTACACGCTCCAAAAATCCCAAACTGTACCACGAAAAAACACCCCAGACCATGATTGAGCCACCATGCCCTTGTACAGTTCCAGCCAGGCATGCAGGATTCATGGCTTCATGATTCCTGACGCCATATTCTCAGCCTTCCGTCGGCGTTAAGTAGTCGGAATCGAGACTCATCACTCCATGCTACTCGTTTCCAGTCCTCTACACTCCAGTCTCTGTGCTCTCTTGCCCAGGCAAGACGTGCAGCCCGATGGCGAGTATAGAGCAATGGTACTCTCGTAGGTCGACGGCTCCCGAAACCCATACGGTGAAGCGAGCGTTGCACAGTCAGTTTACTGACAGTACGACTGGCACCGTCATTAAACTGGGTGGAAATTTGAGCTAATGTTTGGCTTCGCTGGCTACGTACAATGCACCTGAGCCGTCTCTCACCACGCACTGCCAAGGCTAATTGTCTTTTGCAGTTTACCCGAACGCTAGTTTTTTTTCCACCATCCATGTATTCTTGGTATACTCTTTTCACTGTCGAACTTGAAAATCCTAGCTGTCTGACGATTTCGGAAATTGAATGGCCCATGCGTCGCGCACCTACGATTTGTCCGCGATCGAAGGCGTCTAAATCAGGCAGTTTTCCCATACTGGTAATTCCAACTACTAATTCAGAACAAAGACAGTACGCGCTATATATGCAATTACCACAGTGTCCTCACTTGCGCATACATGATGCGCAGAGCTACACAATTTGCATAGGCTTTGCTATCCCTAATTCAGTGGCACTTCAGTGTATATATTTTTTGGCATTAATTGCATACATTGACCGTTGTATTTATTATAAATATATGTTTTGCTTTTTTCAGCATTAATTGCATACATCGACAGTTTAGTTTAATTTGAATATACTCCATAGCGAAGCACGGGTATTAAGCTAGTCATCTAGAGTTTCAACTGATTTAAAGATGGAATAAAAATCTGAGGGAAGAAGTATACGACTTTCTACCCTCATTCCTTAAAAAAGTGTGGGTTTTCAGTCAAAATGTTTTACGTAAAGAATTTGCAAAATGAATGAAATGGTGAGCTTCTATTAAAACCCATACTCTTTTATAGAACAAACAAAGGAATAAAACTATAAAATATTTAGATTAGACCATAGTTTTGAGCACTGATGCTTCTCGCTATTTACTATTCATTCGTTTTCAAAGGAAAGTGATGTTAGTGCAAAATTTTAAGTGTATTATTTTCTACTTTACACCGATTAATTTGGCGTAGGCCATACTAACCTCAGAATTATAAATTTAGCTTGCCAGCCTGATCACCACAAGCTTCTTAAAGTTTCTGACTTTTTCTGAGCAACTAAACTTATACCTTTAAACATATATACAATACATTTGAAAAATGCTTATATTCATGGCTATGACTTAGTGTAATCTCATTTCCTTTCAAATATTTTCCATCATCCTGCAAGAAAAATAAGGTACGTCCTAAAAACGAACCTTGAAGTTTCTGTATGCTAGAAAGGAGTGTTGACTTTTATATCATGTATCTTTTTCATGCCCTTCTTTAATTTACATCGTGACCTCGGTTTTGACATATACATTGCATATAAAGTATATATAAGCAGCAATTTATTTTAAATTATTTTATTAAGTGCACACTGAGATGTGAAATTAGCTTTCTTTCTTCTATATAATTAAAATCTAATAAATTGTTATAAGCATAGAAATACTTTCTCTGATTTCTTTTCTTCAGAAGAAAACCTTTACGTAGTTATGGATGTTTTTTCTTTCCATTTAATGTAAGGATATAAGTTTAAAATTAGTTAAATTCATTTATAAGGAAAAATAGATGTACTTCAGTAATATATATAATAACAAGATAAAAAGAACTTTTTATATACCATGTTTTTAAATTTTCTGTTGAATCAAATAATCTTGACAATTCTATGTATTAATAAATACTTTTTAAAAATATTTTAGATGAATTATCCCATCAACTTGAAAGAAAATGAAGTTAAATGAAAGTTAACTTGAGTTTAACTTTTTGCTCCCGTCACGGTCGATAGATGGCTGCAACAGTCTACAAAACAAAATTAACTGTAAATGAATTCAAATCTCCTTAAAGATGTTTAAAAGTATTAAAATAATGCATTATCATCGTGTTCTGAGCTATTCTAAAAGTTTCAAATGTCTAGCTAGTCGGGAAGTTAGTTATAAATCGATTGCAAGATTTATACTGGACAAACACACACACAAACAAGAAAGCGAGTTAATAAAAACATGGTAATAATAATTACACGATAGAAAGAACTTTTTATATACCATGTTTTTAAATTTTCTGTTAAATTATATAAACTTGACAATTCTATGCATTAATAAATACTTTTGAAAATGTTTTTTGATGAATTTCCCTATTAACTGGAAAGAAAATGTTTCGGAAGTTAACTTGCGTTTAACTTTTCGTTCCCGTTCCCGTCGATAGATGGCGGCACGAGTCTACAAAACCAAATTAACTGAAAATAACAGAAAATTAATTTAATTCTGCTTAAAGATGGCTAGAAGTATTTTAAAAATGCACTGTGATCGTGTTCTGAGCTATTCTAAAAGTTTCAAATGTCTAGCTAGTCGGGAAGTTAGTTAAAAATCGATCGCAATATTTGTACTAGACAAACACACACACAAACAAACACAAGAAAGTAAGTTAATAAAAACATGATAAAAAACTAGCTGGTACCCGTCAACGCATGACAGCTGGATAGTAAATAAACGTACTAATACACAAATTATACTCGACACATCATTGCCAAATATTGAAAATCATAATAATGCGCTGAAACAAATTAATGCGCTTAAGCGGCCTCGTGTTTAGTGACTATCTAAAGCCAGATCTTAAAATGTTTCTGAGAAATTAATTTTTTTAATTGTATATTATTGCTAATTAAACAGCCCGATATAAGCAATTTCCATGAGGTTTAATCTTATATTTCACAAACATAATTACCATAAAATTAAAAATTGCAGAGAGAGATCTAGATAGACTTCTCGGAATAAACGTGTATATCATTAAAACATGTCACTGAACATGAGCAGAAACAGTGAGTTTCTAAAGCCACATTTAAGCATGCCACTGAGCATGCGCAGAAATCGATTTTGAATTGTAAATTATCCCTCATTAATAGAAATTGCAGTTAGAAAAACCAAATTTGACAAATATACAGATCACAATATTTCATTTAACACCAAAATTAAGTAAATTAATGCAATAGTTTTCTCTCACGGAATGCCCAAAAAGCCGGCTTAGCAACTTAAATATATAGATATTTCTTTGCATTATTCAAAGTAATTGTTAATCATCAATTAGGAACTATTTTTCATCTATATCTTATATTTTATCGTTATATTCTCTAATAACGTCATTGACACAAAAATACTCACCATTGTAAACGCAGTTAACTTCTGTCGTAAGCAATGTATCAGTATTGCTGAAATTGTAACTTGAAAATAAAGGCTTTCAATCACAGAGAATCAGAACAGTAATGCTTACAATATATTAAATAACTGATATAAGCTAGGACAATAGATTTAAGTGCTATTTTATAATACAAGGAACATTTTACATTTAAATGAAGTCATTTTAATAGCAGCATATTGAGCATACACAAAAGAAAGAATTTACGTAAAACATAAAAGATATTTTCCTAAGATAATGACAACAACATCAATAATAACATGCAACAAACATATAAAACGTGTAATACACTTAGGAGTCTCAGAATCCTATACT
>OU015496.1:55292531-55315031 GCA_907164885.2 Dolomedes plantarius | reverse complement strand
ACACAATTTCTATTTCCAGTTGAGTCGGTCCGTGAAATGTCGGTCTCAACATTTCACGGTTTTGATTCAATTTCTTATTTCAATCACTCAAGTTCTGTATCTCTATCATCTTTTAACAATTTCTTGTCCTTTTCAATAGACTTTAGCTGATGTAATAGGAAATCCTCATTACATTCTTCGCTGTCCAAAATAAGTTGTAAAATCTGTTCGGTGAAAAGGCGCATATTTAGTGGAGGAGGGGGGCACATGGTTAGTTGAAATAGGTTTCTTAAATATGGAAAATTTACAAATGGAAAAGATTGAGATATGAGGAAGTAAAATTTACGACAATATATACTGGAATTCTATGTAATTATTTTGATCGCTTGAGATGTATTTTGGATTAGTGTTGCGATATTTCCGTTACCATTTATTCCAAGGAACATAATTGTTGTTGTATAGAACATAGTCAAAATTTAAATTATGTAAATCTCAGTTTATGATACAGTGAATTTAATGAATAACAAATTTAACGATTACGTGTAAAAGTGCAATTCTTCAGTTACATGTATACAGGGTGATTCCTAATTCATAGTACCAAAAACTTTAAGGGTTGGTACAATACACTGTAACAATCATTTATTGTATAGGAATGTATGGGGGCAGGTGAAGCGTTGAAGCACAAACACGGGAAAGAGACATGAAAGAAAAAAAAAGTTTACTGATAGTGACGTTGACAAGTTTACAATATGCAATTGTTAACAAGTGCGATGTTTACAATATGCACTTGCTATGTTTACATTATGCTATGTTTACAATATTTTCAAAATTGCGTCCACCAACAGTAATACATGTTTGGCAGCGTCGATGGAGCGATTGGCGCACAGTTTCAAAGATTCCAGGTATTTCATGCACATATACAGCAGCAACGGATATTCGTGCGACAAGATCCTCAACAGAGTCAACTGGAATCGCATAAACGAGACTCTTCAGATGTTTCCATAAGAAGTAATCGAGGATCGATAAATCGGGAGATCGGGGTGGCCACGGGACTGGTAAAGTACGCCCAATCTATCGCGCCCAAAGAGTGAAATCCAAGTAATTGCGCACAATAGGGCTAAAATTGACTGGCACCCCATCGTGTTGAAACCACAGTCGGTCGGCACTTGTCTTTGAGGAAAGCGCTCCTGATACATTCGTAGCGTAGCTCTGCCGTTACCATTTGTATGGCCGTACATGAGATGCATGTCTGCTTTTTTGGCATACGTAAAGTATCCCATCACAATTAAGAATGTCATGTTACCGCAGATGCATAATATTTATGCGCGGCAAGCCACCACCTCTTCTCCATCGTCGACGGAACCAAAGAATCACTTCATTTTTCATGTATTTTTCCTGTGTTTGTGCTTCAATGCTTCACCTGTCCCTATACAATAAATGGTTGTTACAGTGTACTGTACTGTGACGATATGGACAGTTTCTCCCAGATAGCTGAACATACTAGATTAATTAAAAATACGGAGTTTAGGATTTTAAATAAAGTATTTCATTATATACACTATTTGCACACTTCAATTACATGAAATATTACAGGCATAACCACCCTAGGGCACCGGGGAGTTAGTATTCTTTCCCAAACAGTCAGAGTCCACTGACTACGAGAAACGGCACTAAGCCCGGGATTCAAGTTCCCCGAAAATGTAATCTGGCCCAAGGCCGCAGGATAATCACCTCTGAGAGTAAATCTCAAGTCTATCTGATTATTTTTCGGTCCGAGTTTCTCCACGAAAACTCTAAGCACCTCCCTAGAACATATTCCGTCCTATCATGCGTTGGTTCTTTTGGTTAGATGCTGATTTGTTGAAATTAGTGACTCCAGCTATTTCCAACGTTCGAGAATTTCCCACGCAGAGGGTTTTAGCGTAACGAACAGCCCCCTTGTGCGTGAAGAATGTCCGACTTTCGGTGTGTGGCCTTTGTCGCAAGGTGTCATCCTCTTGCCAGTGGACAAGAAGATGAACTCCGCCCCTCAGCCCGCGATGACCATCAGTGATATAGTTGGACACCAGAGTTCAATACTTTTCACTCCCCCTCTGTTGCCTAGGACAGGCAGCTCTCGGGTGACAAAGACACATCAAATATATTCCCACTGTTGACTGATTGAATAATTTCTTATTCTTCACATTACCAACCCTTTGTTTGTTTGTACCATGAATGAGGAATCAACCTGTATATAGAATAATTTTTACTTCTTTTTACGTATGATATGATTTCACCATGTCGATGCTTAAGAATTTTTTGCTGTCGTTGTTCCTTATGCCCCCTGGCCGGAATGTATTCCAGACCAGGTCCTTATAGACGTGAGGGGGGAGGTCTCCGATTTATAATGGCACCACAAGGGTCGGACTCCGACTTACCCAGATGACACCTAAATTTTGACTGAGCACTACCAGGGGTGACATCTGTGGGCATTCGACATTCCCCACCCACTGACCTCAAAGAAGGACTTTCCGTTGTACGGTTTTAACATGCCCGTATCCGGTCTAGACACGAGGGTATTTTAAAGGCGCTTGTCGGGGTTTGATCCAGGAACCCCCAGAACCGAAAGCCAGCACGCGACCAATAGGCTACCACTGGCACGTTTAGAAATCTTTATGGGTGAAGTGCAAAAACTCAATTTCCGATAAAAATATAGAATTAAGTATGCGGAATGTAATTACCTTCTCAAGTTGAAAAATCTTTTTAAACTTCCTAAATTATCTAATTAACTACAGAAACATCAAGATCAGTGCAAATATGAATTACTTGTATTGCACGAAGAATAATTTTGATAAATATCGCCATTAAGGGAAATGTCATCTTCATGTACAGTGCCTTTTGGACATAACATATATTTTTAATCTCTTGGTAGAATTTCTTAAATATTCTACGCTCTTAGGTCATCTGAAGTATTTCCCCCTTGGTATTAAGCTGTAAATTTCTAAATTCATACAAATGTTTGAAACGTGATCTGATGTACTTTTTTTTCTTAGGTCAGAAAATAAAGAATAATGATGGAATTCCAAAAACATATTTTCATCACGAAATTTACGTTTGAGTTCTTTAAAGATTTAATATGGTGAATGGGAATTCAGTCCCGTGTGTAAGGAATTACAAGTAAACAAAATTTTATGCAGGATTCAGTATTTAATAAATTGCAATCAGAGGAAAGCAATAACTTTAATATGAATACATTTGATAATATTTATACAGATTTATTATAATAAAAAATTTAGAGATTACTCTTTCAAACCTGAATATCTCATAATAACCAAGAAATCCCAGCTGTCCAAGCAGGCCCTCTTTTCCATGTTTTTATTAACTTTTTTTATTGTTGTGGGTTTGTCCAGTACAAATCTTGCAATCGATTTTTAACTAACTTCCCGACTAGCTAGACATTTGAAACTTTAAGAATAGCTCAGAACACGATGACAATGCATTTTTTAATACTTTTAGCCATCTTTAATCAGATTTTTACCATGTTTTTATTATTTTTAATTAATTTTTTTTATAGACTGAAAGTTTTGTAGACTGTTTGTGCAGCCATCTATCGGCCGGAACGGGAATGAAAAGTTAAACGCAAGTTAACTCCACTTTAACTCCATTTTCTTTCAAGTTGATTGGATAATTCATTAAAAAAATTTAAAAGTATTTATTAATACATAGAATTGTCAAGTTTACATGATTCAACAGAAAATTTAAAAATAAAAAGTTATTTTTAACTTGTAAGTATTATATATATATATATATATATATATATATATATATATATATATATATATATATATATATATATATATATATATATATATATATATACCGGGTGGCCATAATTAAACTGACAGTGCTCACAGTGTTCTGTAGCGCGATCTATTTGCGAGAATGACGCCACATTTTGTAGGAAGATTAAACAAGACGGGGGACGAAGGATTCCGAAAAAAAAAAAATTAGTTCCAAAAGTCACCGCTAGGGGAATATTTGGCGCTGTGTAATAGAAAATAGAGTGTTAACAAATGCAAATTAATACGGAATAAAATTACCTTTTATTATGCACATTTTCTTATTTAGTTCAAGTGCAATATGGCAACACTTTTAAAAAAGCGTAAAATCTACATAAACACCGATAAAGTTTCGTGATCTGCAATATCACGTACGCTGAGCAGAAGAAGAAGTTCTTTATTCAAATTTCACTTTACATCCATTGGCACAGTGCCAGCTGTTTGGGTTTTAAAAGGCAATGTGTTACGTTTCGAATCAATCGGATTGAAAGTTTATGTGCAATGTCTCCTTCTTTAGTCGAGCGTGCGTTACTGGTCAAATTCTTTTACCTCAACCAGTGCAACGCGTCAGCCGCTCTTCGTGCTTTTAGAACGCACAAAAAAATGCGTAAAGGTAACGGTCCTGTGTCAGTTAATGGGCTAAAAGCAATGGTTGCGACGTTTGAGAAAACAGGTTCTCTGAAGGTTCAGTCAGGCAGAGGACGAAAACCTGTACCACAGGATACAATCGAAGCAGTTGCCACGGCGATTCTCGACAGAGGACCAGACAATATTGCTGCCACCTCTAGCGCTCGTGGATTAGCTCGGAATATGGATATGCCTTACAGTACGGTATGGAAAATCTTACGAAAGATTATCAACTTCTATCCGTACAAGATCAGCCGTGTACAGGAGTTACTGTACCCCGACCATGATAAGCGATTGACTTTTGCTCTCACCTTTCTTGCCAGAATGGAGGTGGATGATGCTTGGCCGTGGAAAATCCTATGGGGAGACGAGGCCCACTTTTACCTGCATGGAACTGTGAATACCCAGAACTGCCGAATTTGGGATGACAAATCACCACATGCAGTCACAGAAATTCCCTTACATTCACCAAAGGTAACTGTTTGGTGTGGGTTCACAGCGGAATTTATAGTAGGTCCATTCTTCTATAAGAAGATTACCCCGACAGGACCGGAAACCTGTTCTGTTACCGGAGAGAAATATCGCCACATGTTGAACAGCTTTGTCATTCCGGCACTTCAGCAAAGACAATGCCAGGGGGAAATCATTTTCATGCAAGATGGAGCCCATCCACACGTTGCTGTATGGGTGCAACAGCTGCTACGATAGAAATTCACAACACAAAGAGTCATTAGCCGCTACTTTCCAACTGCATGGCCACGTCGGTCGCCTGATCTCGGACCCCATGCGACTTCTGGCTATGGGGTTACCTTAAGTCCAAGGTCTGTCAAGGAGTGGTCCAGAACCTGGCTACGTTGAAGGATAACATATCACGGACTGTACGGGAGATTCCTGCAGACATGTTACATTCTGCTGTTGTACATACTGTGCACAGAATGCAATATGTGGTCCACAACAACGGCAGCCACATTGAACCTCATTTGAATGCAAAATAAAAGGTAATTTCCTTATTGATTTGCATTTGTTAACACTCTATTCTCTATTACACATCGCCAAATATTCCCCTAGCGGTGACTTTTGGAACTAATTTATTTTTTCGCGGAATCCTTCGTCCCCCGTCTTGTTTAATCTTCCTACAAAATGCCGCGTCATTCTCTCAAATAGATCGCGCTACAGAACACTGTGAACACTGTCAGTTTAATTATGGCCACCCGGTATATATATATATATATATATATATATATATATATATATATATATATATATAATGAATGTATGCACGTATAAAATCATTTAAAATTTTCATCCCGTAGCAACTACATATCTCGAAAATCGTTACGTTATCTCTTCCAGATGTATTCATAAGAAATTAAAAAAACCTTAGTCCGAAGGAAATCGATTTTATTTCGCATCCAACATTCTGAAATCAATTTCAGTTCGACAGCGACATAAAAGCAATAAAATACGATCAAAATCTTTGACCTTTTTCTTAAAAGACATGCTTTGTCAAACGAACAAAATAAATCACGCTGTTGTTATTTTTACAACAAAGGGACACGGCTCGTTTCAAAGAATGCTCAAATCGATTGAATTGTTATTAGACAGTTCCGATTTTGCACATTTTTACAATGTCCTGACAAAATGGCTTCCTTCAAAAACCCTTTATTGTGAGGCAGGTAAATAAAAACGGGTAACGGAAAAAACATATATTGTGTCAGGGATGTAGTACGAAATATATATCTTTTCTATTTTGCGCGGGTAAATAACTACCAGAAACTGCCCCAAACTTTTTATCATCTTTTTTTTGGAAAATATGTATGTGTATAGATTATTATGCTGCGCATCCGAGTGGTGTACAGTTTTCCTTAGTAAGCTTAATACCAAATACTCTTTGTACTCTTTATTTCTTTTCTCAGCGTAAAGGCATAAAGAATTTAAACATATATAAAATATTAATATTTTGAAAAATGCTTCATCATTGTTATATAAGCGATCGATCGTGACAGTTCTGTTTTCATTGGATAGATTTAAAGTTGAATTTATTCTGTAATGGAAAGGAAATATTTAATATTTCTTCATATGTTTTGTTTTATATTTAAGCTTTGCATTTACAATAACTATGATTATCAATGCTAATTACTGAGTTGGAGTAAATCATTCTATACATACTTTACATTGATCTTTATCCTATAGACCAGAGTTTCCCAAAATGTGTTCTGCGGAACCCTGAGGTTCCGCCAAAATATTGGTAAGCTTAATACCAAATACTCTTTTTACTCTTCATTTACTTTTCTCAGCGTAAAGGCATAAAGAATCTAAACATAAATAAAATATTAGTATTTTGTAAGATGCTTCATCATTGTTATATAAATGTTCGATCGTGACAGTTCTGTTTCCGTTGGATAGATTTAAAATTATATTATAAAGTAAAGTAAAGGAAAAATTTAATATATCTTCATATGTTTTATTTTATTTTTAAGATTTGCATATACAATAACTATGATTATCTACGCTAATTAGGGAGTTGGAGTTAATCATTCTATACATATTGTACATGGATCTTTATCCTAGAGACAGAGTTTCCCAAAGTGTATTCTGCGGAACCCTGAGATTCCGCCAAAATTTTAGTAAGCTTAATACAAAATAATGTTTGTATTATTCATTTTCTGTTCTCAGATTAAAGGAATAAAGGATCTAAACATAAATTAAATATTACTATTTTGTAAGATGCTTCACCATTGTTATATAAATGTTCGATCGTGTCTGTTCTGTTTTGGATAGATTTAAAGTTGTATTTATTCTGTAAAGGAAAGAACAAAATTTAATATTTCATCATATGTTTCGTTTTATGTTTAAGCTTTGCATTTACAATAAATAGGATTATCAGCGCTAATTAGTGAGTTGGGGTAAATCCTTCTATACATACTTTACATTGAACTTTATCCTATATACCAGAGTTTCCCAAAATGCGTTTTGCGGAACCTTGAGGTTCCACCAAAATATTAATAAGTTTAATACCAAATACTCTTTTTACTCTTCATTTACTTTTCTCAGGGTAAAGGAATAAAGAATCTAAACATAAATAAAATATCAATATTTTCTAAGATATTATATAAATTTTCGATCGTGACAGTTCTGTTTTCATTGGATAGATACACAGTTGTACTTACTTTGTAAAGGAAAGGAAAAAGTTAATATATATTCATATGTTATGTTTTACATTTACGCTTTTCATTTACAATAACTAGGATTATCCACGCTAATTAGTGAGTTTCAGTCAATCATTCTATACATAATTTACATTGATCTTTATCCTATAGACCAGAGTTTCCGAAAGTTTGTTCTGTGAACTTTGGGTTCTACCAAAATATTTATGAGTTCCGCGAGACAGCCTGACCACCAAGCCATAATTTACCTTACTCTCATATTTTGGTTTTATAATCAATATTATTAGCTTTTATGATGAATTTTCTCATGACCTTTTTGCTTAATGCAATAAAATCTAAGTATTGAAACAATATTTGTTTAATTCAATATCACATTAAATTTTGGGGAGGGATTGGTCAATTTATGAATAAAATGTAGAGCGTTCCGTGAACTTACAAAAAAAATATATTTCAGGTAGTCTCTTCGAACGAAACTACCACGGGTTATTAACGTAGGATTACTTATCGTTGCTTACCCTTTTTTATTTTTTATTTTTTTTACGCATTTTGGTACTTTTCCTTTTCTGTTTAGCTGTTTACTGCTATTGGGTTTTGCGCGCTGCCTAAATTATAACTCGTGACTCAGGACATCTTTTTCTCTCCGGAGGACCGTTATTGAGGAACGTAATCTTACATTAAAGTGATCTGAGGATTTCACGATCAAAAGAGCTTGGGAAACACTGGATGAGTTAATTAAAAAGAGAATACAAATAAATATATTTTTTTGATATTGACATTACCCTAATTACATGATTTACATTTTAAAGGGATGCTTTACGCAAATTACATAATAACTTGAATAAAACGGATTTTAATAATGGATGCGGACCTTTTCTACAAAGTAAGAAATTTCTTTATCCATCGGAACTCGCGTGTAGTCAAGATGTATCGGGCGAGCGTCTGTCTCTCTCACAAACTGGATAGTTTTTCTTGTTTTTTTTTACATTTTAACTGTCGTGTACCTTCACGTTCTGCGTCATGTTGTTCAATGGCGGTTCAAGAACTTGGAGGTCCCCAATTGCACCAAGGCTTGAGGCCCCCTTATTTTCTAAATACTGATTAATGTTATCAAATGAACTTATCGCTTGATTAATAAAATTGAGGAATGTATTTCCTTTTGAACACGCTAAATTTCAAAGGACCCAAGCGCATGCTTTTTGCGCACGTGCGTAATCAGCCACTGATACTGTTGGTTCGAAAATGCTCTCCCTACTAGTTGATTGAGTCTCTTCCCCTGCGCTATATACCCGTGAGCAGGATGTACTTAACAGAAGATACATAAATTACCAGAGATTAAAAAAGCAACAAGCTCTGTTTGGTAGGACGATTAAAAATGCATTACTTACCTCATTATATCAGTTACTAATTGCTGTCCTTTTTTTAAAGAGCGAACAATTTGTTTTTAGAAATCTATTGCAAACAAGCAGTTTTTAACCCCTTTGTTGGCTAAATTCATGTGCCAAAACAACTGAGACGGATCCCTCTCATTCCCAATATGGGGCAATACCCCTTTTCTGTAATTAGCTTTGTTCTCCCAAAAACGTACATTTAGAGACAAGCTTTATATCATGTCTTAAAAAGTTATATATGTATGAATTTTAGAGCTCCACTTTTTTTTGATAAATTTGCTGTTAAGCTGTAAAGATTACTACCCTTTTTTATTTATATATTTTTAATTCTAGTTTTTCGATCTGCTTCGAAACTGCTGTTTGTCTAGTGCGTCATACTGCAGAATAATCCTTTCTTTCTCGGAAACTTATCTCAAGTCATTTTAATAGCTGCCTGCAACCTTGTTTAACATTATTTTTAGGATTAGATGACCATCACTGTCAAAAAAGTTGAAATATGCTGTTTTTAAGCCTATGTGTAAACTTATTAAAAGATGAATTTAGACAGTGAAATACTCCGATTACAAAGGTATTCTTTATATAATTTTCCCGGTAAATAATACTACTTTCTTTCATAAATTGAATTTCTCATGGAGTTAATATGCCAGAATAATTTATAAAATCCAATTTTTGACACGAACTAAATAATGACATAAAAAAATTAACGTATATTTTATATTATATATATATATATATATGTGTGTGTGTGTGTTAAGAATTAATTAGAAAAGAATAATAATTAAGCAAATTACAGGGGGGCCTCAGAATTATCAAAATTTTAGCATTAAATCTCATTAATTGCACAGGCCTGCGATGAAAAAAATACAAAGTAATTGATAGCTGAACTTTATGTATTTTTTGGTGCTGATTTCAAAAACAATAATGAAAAATTTCTATCACGTCACGTTTTCAAGTTCAGTTTTACTTGGATTTTTATGAACATTTACCAAAAAAAAATTTTTTTCGGCGTTGAATTTCTACCCTCCCTGCCTGACCATCATTCTACCGTGGTGAAACCACAGAATACCCCTCTGTGACACCTCCCCTAGCATTACAGACTATTAAGACAACTTTATCTTGAGTATTTTTGCATGAAACTCAGAGATCAGGACAAATCGTGTGTTGTTTGCAGTGTCTCAATGATCTACTCTTATGGCTCAAAGGAAAGAAGACTGCTTTAAGACTTTGAATTCCTATGACACAGAGGGAGCCAAAAAACCACTCTGATGATTGTTACTTTTGTTCCTGCCATGTCCGTGGGTATAATCACAAAAATCAAAAGCTAATCTCTTATCCTGATAACATTCCATCGGACATACGCCCCGTTCCTCATGGGCCTGATGTGCCAGTGCCTTTGCCTCCAACTGAATTGCCAGACATCTCTTCAGAGTCTTCAAATTCGGAACATTCAGAAGTTCAAGGCTCTGCTACCGATTAGAAGACCTCTGGAGTCGAGGTCCTCCAGAGGGAAACTTGCGAGGCCCTTTATCTTTCTCTCAGATTGAATTTGATGATTTGACTAGAGATCTGGGCCTTTTGAAAGAGGCAGCTGTATTGTTCGGCTCCAGATTGAAAGAAAAAAACTTATTGGCCAAAGGAACCCCCTTTTATTGGTACAGGAATCGAGAAAAGGAATCTGTTAAATACTTTCAGGAAGATGAGAACCTGGTCTATTGTTCTGATGTTCCCGGATTCATGAGCAAATTTAATATCACCTACTATAAAGATGAATGGAGGCTGTTTATAGATTCATAAAAAAGGAGCCTTAAAGCTGACCTTCTTTATCGCGGAAGCCAGTATGCATCTGTACTAGTTGGACACTCGGTGCATTTAAAAATACGATAATTATCGTATTTCGAAACGCACCGCGAGAAGGGAAGAACCCCTTTTGAACGAACAAAGAGCAAATCTATTAATAGTACGAGTCTATTAATAGTATCGAACTTAGCTCCTGCCCATTGTCTATCTTCGGTGTAGACGTCATGGGCATGCGCAGTTGTATTAGCAGCTTTAGCACAATGGGTAAGTTAAGCATACTGATGGGATTAATTCGTTGATAGCAGACGTGCACTAGCCGGGTCCGCGGGTTTTGTAAAATGGCGAGCTCTAAGAGGTGCGCTTTTTGGAGTGGTAGTTGTCGTGAAGCTTAATGAATAAAGACTAATTAAATCAGACAATGTCGAGCGTCCAATGGTGTGTCTGCCTTCTCTCTGTGCCAGAGGGACCATTGGACTATATATATATATATATATATATATATAGATAGATAGATAGATAGATAGATATTGCATTATTTCCTGTTTTTGATCTTTTATATCATTCATGTCTTATGAATTACACTCTTTAATTGAGACATCTCCCCTCGAGCATCTCTATTATTAGATTATCGTCATTGGAGATTAGGAGATTGCTTAGAAGTAAAGGTAAAAAGTATTCATCCGCGTTACAGAATCTACTTCTTATAAAACTTGGGTTATTCCAGGTCCAAAGTCTCCGGCCACCCCTAGGTTCATTTAAACTGTCACGTATAACGTAGAATTTATTAAATTATGGGTGAGTTAGAAACAATTTTCAGCAAAAGAGCCGTATTTCTCACCCAGTACCTATGATGACGGCTATGTGTACAGGAACATGTAAAACCTTCTAATTTTAAGGTTAAAATAGTAGTAAGTGAAATTTTCCTCGCGATAGTTTCTATATTGTCTCTTCGTAGGTTGCTTTCAAGTTCAAAAAATTTTTTTTTCCAAAACTCTTGAAAAATATTAATAGTATTAAATACCCCTTCCAAAGTTCATATTTTATAATAACAGAATAATTAAGAGAAATATAATTTTTAATTTGCAATACTACTTCAAAACTATTTTTCTGCGCATGTTTTATTTAAATAGGAGGAAAATTCAAATATCTCAAAGAAATTGTCATAAAAATATTAAACATTGAATAACAAAAGTATCTTTTTTTAATTATATCAAACTTATTAGCATTATATTTATTATATTAAATTATTTTTGTTAAATAATGATACTAAATTTTTCTTTGGTTATTTTGAAATAAGCAGTTATAAATATGTGAAAATGCCATACGATCGATCTCCTTAGATTTTATTTTGTAATCGGTACGATTCATATCCGTTTATCTTTTCTATTACTAAATACTATATTTGAGGTTCAATTTGAGCTAAAATAATCTACATTTAAATTCTTAAAAGGATACAATATTTCTTGAATTGTGCTTTTTAGTACACGTAAAATGAACAGAAAAGAAACGTGTTATTTTACATAGGCAAAATGGTACGGTGAATATTAAAGAGGTAAAACACTATGAAATGAAATGATGATTTGAATGAATTACGCAGAAAAGATTCTATGTTGTAATAAGGACATTTAGAAACTCTATGTGCCTTATAAAGGATACAATATTTGCAGCATTTCAGATTTAACTCGTAAAATGCACAGAAAAGACACATGTTATTTTACTATGGCAAAATGAACTGCTGAACATTAAAGGGGTAAAGTACTATGGAATGAAATAGTGATTTGAATGTTAAATTAATTACACAAAAAAGATTGTATGTTGTAATAAAGACATTTAGCAACTTTATGTGTCCCCAATTTAGTAGAAACCCAATATAGATTCCTTAATATTCATTGATAATAACGTCTTTTTTATTGTTAGATCTAATTTACTGCTTTCGCAGGCATATACTCCATCATAAGCGTCTAAAAAATGAAATAATATTTGCTTTGCATTAAAAAATGAGATGGAGAATCTTATTTCCAGAAATTTGCATCCAGGGATAAAAGACTGTCCAATATAAAGACCGAGCTACAAGCTGAGTATTAAATTTGGAGAAGCCATAATATTTATGTATGACAAACTTAAAAGAGGCTTTTCCTGCGATGTACAAATTTAAACATCATATTAACATCATTAGTAAGTTTAAGATCATTTTGATGATGAGGAAAAAATAAAACAAAGAAATAGAAAGAAGCAAGATTTCGACGTTCGGTGTCTAGGGAGAGGATGTCAGGAAAGAATGATTTTTGGGAGGTAACATTAATTTAATGGTTTGTAAAGAAAGTGTCTCGAAACCTGATTAAAACTGATCTACGCATGAAACTGTCGAAGGCAAACTTTATTACATTAGAATGCAAGATGAAATTGATTGTAAAGATTTTCTTCAGGTAGTCAATTACTGTATAAAAACTTACACTTTAAAAAAACACACAATACAAGTGTTTTTAGGACCAACAATTCAATCTGTCACTCACTTTTCATAAATTAGGAATACTTTAAACTTTATCAAATTCATGCTGACATGAAGCTTTTGTAGTAATTTAAAATGATATAAACATTCACGGATCTTATTCATATTTCCAAGCCAAATTTATATATTTTCCTTTGGTAATCTTCCCTGATGTCCTCAAACAGAGTATTTAATTACAGCATTTTAAGTTTGCATAATATCTTACAAAATGCTCGAAATGTTTTGCATCCTCAGGTTGAAACTATGTAAAACAGTATTACGAAATTTAAGATTTTCAAGCTAATAAATAATATAATAAATAATATTATAAATAATACAAATATTCTCTTTCTCACTAACAGATAGCAACTATCATGTTTAGAAAGAACCCACTCGCTTTCTTCCTCATCTTAACAATGAATACATACTATGAAAAATGGATTAAAGTACCTATAATTTGGTAACCCGAAAAAGATTTTACTAGAATGTTATTCTGGACTTCGCCTCCCCCCACCACCACCACCATCATCATATGTGGTCAATACAAGTAGTACAATCGGAATTTCAAATTGAAGTTGGTTATTAAATGAAAATATAGAATAGATAATTTCATACACAAAATTTAATATTATTACTCATATCTTAATTTAGAACATATTATTATTAGAACATATGAAATCAAAGAATTAAGTACAGATCAAATATATTTGAGGTAATCAAGGATCTAGGTGAGGTTGACATGTAATACGAGTCACTTTCACAACATTAGTGAGAGGGCTGGTACCGTTTTGTTACAACCTAATATTCAAAAACTTGTCCTTGACAAGTTTTTGAATATTAGGTTGTAACTTTGCTCAGGTCCCTTTCAACGTCCAGCTTTGCTCGATATTTTGACTTTATGTATGTTAATGCTGAAAATCCAGATTCACAGAGATATGTGGATGAAAACTGCACTAACAACCTCAAAGCTTCCAAAGCAACTTCAAGGAAAACGGTAAACTAGCGTGACCAAAAATTGTCAACATAAATGTTTTGGAATTCCGCGTTTGTTTGAGAATAATATTTTAGAACGATTGCGAGTTTCTGAATATGATCAGGAAGTATATCCAAGTCGATTTTAAAAGAATCTCTTGTCAACTTAAACTCCCAGTTCTCTGAACTACTCCCAGTCTGCAATTTCATTTTGCAATGCCACCAAATGCCCTGATATAAGGTCCTTCAATCCTTTATCTGTTGTAATGGGAGATCTTTTTTATCATCAATCTTAGAAAGGATGAAAAGTTTGGCTCTGAACTCGGAAGACGGCGTTGCTAAAGAGTTATCTTTTCTGTGAAACCCTTAACTGCATCATAAGTCTTCGGAATATTTTTCTGACATTTTAGCTTCGCCAATTATCGTGTGCGACAAGTATTGTGTTCGTGTTCGTATGTCGGAAATACGTTACGGTTACATTGTGACCGCAAAATTGAGAACAGTAAATTACAGTTAGTTTAACTTTTTACTTTTTTTAAACTCACACCTCCCTTGAAATTCTTCTACGCCTCCTCAGGGGGGGGGGCGCCCCCCAGGTTGAGAACCGCTGATTTAGTACATTATAAACAGACTAAATTTAATTGAAATCTCGTATCTGAGATATTGCCCTTCCTACAGTGGTGGAAATTGATTTATTAAAACACGGTTTTTTTAACAAAAACTTCTTTAATATTCATTAAAAATGAATGAAATTTCGTTCATTAGACATGCTATGTATAGTAAATGATTTACAAAAATAAAATTTCATACAAAATAATAAACAAAAGCATAAGGTCAAAAATTAGATTTTCGTAACAAACAAACATGGAAATTGATTTATGAAATATCACATTTCATTGGTTATTTTAAAGTAATGTCACAAAAGTTTGCATAAAACAAAGTAACGTGACATGCGCAGTTAACATAAAAATCGTCATATATTAGAAGCAATACGTTTCAGTCATACTTTTCACGATGGGTAAACGAAAGGTGTTGTCTGAGGACGAAAGAGCCAAAAATCGATGCATATCTAGAATGTGGAAAATATGTTCCGGAAATTAATATATTAATTAAAAGATCAGTTGGTGTGGTACAAAACTATTGAAAAGATCCAGTTGATTATGGCAAACATTTCAACAAAAATGGTAATCCACGTTTAACTAAGATGGAGAAAAGGGGGATTCTTGAACTTACAACAAAAACTGGCCCCAATTCAAAGTAGATTTGTGCAGATCTATTCCCTTCCTCTTATCTCTAGAAGAGTTAGGAGAATTTTACAATCTTCATGGAGCTTGAGACAATCAAAAATGAAGTCTGTTCCGAAGTTACTTCTGCGTCACAAGCAGATGCGTGTGCAGTATTGTGAGAAGTACATGGCAATGGGCGACAAATGGAGAAGGTCATTTTCTCCGATGAAAAGAAATTTAATTTTGATGGCCCCGATGTTTTGAATTATTTTAGGAAGGATCTCCGAAAAGAACCAAAATCTACATTCAGCAGAAATTTTGGTGGCGGAATTTTGATGATTTGGGAAGCGATTTCTTATGATGACAGAGGTGAAATTTTATTTTTAAATGGTCGCAAAAATTCCTTTGATTAGAGTTTAGTTTTATAAAATTTCCTTCCCCCATTTGCATTGCAATATTGTAGTTTAGATTGCATCTTCATGCAAAACAATGTAAGTGTTCACAGTTCAAATGCAATCAAAGATTGGTTTAACGAACAGAATATTGTTCTTTTAGATCATCCACATTATAGTCCTGATTTGATTCCCATCGAAATCATTTGGGGACAGCTTGTCCAAATGGTTTATGGAGATAGGATGCAGTACACATCAATTGTAGAATTAAAAGGCTCAATCTGTGAAAACTGGAAACCAATTGATCAGAAGTACATTCAAAATCTTATTTCATCAATTCCATCTAGAATAAAAGAAACTTCGATTAAGAAAGGTGGATTTACTAACAATTTAATATAATTTCAATGAAATGTGATATTTCATAAATCAATCTCCATGTTTGTATGTTACGAAAATCTAATTTTTGACCTTATGTTTTTGTTTATTATTATGTATGAAATTTTATTTTTATAAATCATTTGCTATACATAGCATTTATAATGTATGAAATTTCCTTCATTTTTAAGGAATATTAAAGAAGCTTTTGTTAAATACCGTGTTTTCATAAATCAATTTCTACTACTGTATAACCAACATGAATATTTTGCAAATGAATCGGATATATAAGCCCCTGATGTAACCAAACATGTCTGTATAAATTCAAAATTTTACTTGCACTATCCGTCAACTTTCAGATTTGTCTGTGAAATATTTACAATCACTTTAGTTTCATAATCCTTTCAATGCAGTTAAATTTGTAATAAATTATTAATTAGAATCTGTTCGTAGTGTGTAAGCGGAATTATCTGTTCCGCTTACATGCTTCTACTAACGTATGACAATTAGGAAACCTTTTACGGGGTTTAATGTTGTAATGATAATTTGATACTCAATATTATATTTCCTACAGCGATATTCTGAATAAGCAACCCATACAGAGAAACCAAACAGACGCAAACCACGCAAAACCAAACAGACTTTTCAACTTCGGTAAGGTGCTTTTTCATTGCTTTCTGAGGGGATAAAAAAATGAAATTAAACCTTATTCTATAAATAACTATTAGCCGTTTGAATAAATTACTTTATCATAATTTAATTAAGTTACTTTATAATAATTAAAATAAATTACTTTATAATAATCAAAAAATTATTTTATAATAATTAAAATAAATTATTATTTAAAATTTACTTTAAAAATACTTTTAATAATACTTTTACTTTATAATTACTTTTAATTAATTTACAGTTTACTTTATAATAATTAATTTATAATATTAAAATTATAGTCAGTCCGTTTTAATTATAAGTCGATAATTCTTTCTTTACAGTATATATGTTCTTCAAGAACAAGAAAGTGAGTTGTACTTCTTTGAAATAGCCTAAATTACTAGAAAAAGCCTTCTATTGTGTTTTTTTTTAGATTTAATAAGACTTATACAGAGGCTAATATATTTTGTTTCGTTTCCAAACTTTCATTACTGTCTTGTTATGATTTCTGTTTTTATATTTTTTTACTCAAATTATTAGATTGAATATATATCTTAAGATTCTTTTAAATATAACTACTTTACTTTTCCTACTGGAATTCATTTTCCCTCGGTGAAAAGGAAACAAAGATCAGGAACTTCAGTTCTGCAATGCATAAAATCATTTATCAGGCACCGTGTAACTTTTTCTTCAAATTATGTATTAGTATCGATCATCCATGTATGCCAGCCATACGGTATGGTGGTTAGAGTCGTGAGCTTCCCCGCAGTGAGCTTGGGTTCGCAAATAAGGGCCTGTTTACATAGAATCCGTCCGCGTTAGCGTTACTCGTATTGACATATTTTAAACCAATCACAGACATTAACAATATCATGGTTAATCGTTTGGGGGTTTGTAACTGGTTAAATATATCTCAATACGAGTAACGTTAAAGTTGGCGGATACTATGTAAACAGCCCTTAGTCTTGGTCGCTACGTTGTCCCCTCATAGGGACCAATTTAAACTCACCTAAATGGCGTTCCCATAATAAAGTAACCAACAAAACGTTGCGGTGAATAACAAAAAAAAAGAATGTTTCACGACAAGCGCATCCGCATTAGAAAAAATTATCATCTAACCCCTTAACGATCGCTTAATTTCCAAACAAACTTTAATAAATGTGCCTATTTTTCCGGAGGATTCCATTTATTTCTTGATCTACCACATCTAGTTAAAAAAATCCCCAGTTACATTATAAATAGTCTGGTGCTGCCACCTGGTATGTAAAATAAGAACTAAAAATTTTTCAGGGTAAATGAAATGGATTGTTTTAAATTTTTTTGTGCGTTACTTTTAAACACTCCAGCCCGAAAACATCACGGACACGAAAAAAGGTGAAACCTCACCCCGTAATTTTGACGGGAGCGATAAGGAAGGGGATAACAAGATGTTTGGTTAAATCTTAAGTTTGCACTAACTTTACAGTTCTCCCACGTAACGGAGAACAATTTGGCTCTTTACCGGAAACTACAGTGCCCATGCATGAAGGAGGAGTGTATCATAGGAGTAATTAAATTTACTTGTTTGAGATTCATTCGAACAGGAGTCTTGCGGTCATCTCCCTTTTATTATCAATAAAAATATTTTCGCATTTCAAACTAGTTCTTTAGCGTACATTTTATTAGGCAGAACAATTATAACTAGAATGAAAAAAAGATGAAATACAAAAAAATGTGTTTTATTCCTTCTTATAGTAAATTAATTGAAATCAAGTTTAATGAAATGTATTAATAAATGAAGATATTTGATAAGTTTTTTTCCGAAATGGAATAGGATATCCTTCATGAAATAGTAAATAGTACAACTAATCTAAACAAAATCAGTCCCTAGTCAAAAGTTTCGATTCTTGATGAAACAGAGAGCGAAGAATTTCTGTAAACTCTCTAATGCCTTTTGCCACGAAGGCAGGAGATTTATACTTTGAGATCTTTTTTTTTATCCAATCAACAATTTAGTATGCATCAAACGAATAATCGTGGCATAGCTAGCGTGGACTGCTAAGTGTACATTCAATTAAACCTGTGTTTAAATAACATTGTATGGCCAGATGTATACTTCGTATTCAGTATCCGGCCTCACAATCATAGTTCCAATCCGGCTAGATTTCTGCGTGTGTGTAATTTACGTGTTTAGTTCGTGTTGTTTTAGAGCAATTCAGAGATTATTTGATCACGCCAGACTATGCCATTTCAAAGGGCACTTTATAGGATCCGTAATTTATGGCACCTTCAACTCGGTTCAATGAATTCCCTGTTTAGCGTGGACATATAATTAAGCTTCGATCATATTTAATGGCACTCTATCGTTATGAAGACTGGAGTGCCCAAGTACTTTGATTTATGTTACTGGAGCCTATCATTTCCATACGTTGACGTGTTTAGTGGTATTGTAAATATCTGTTTCCAGACACGGCTGATTATTAGGTAAATAATTAATATTGAAAACCGTTGAGAGTTTCCATTATGAGATACAGAAGAGGAAAATGTAGACATTAATTTTAATGGATTATTTTAAATTTAGTTTTTCCACTCTTCTGTTGAGATCATTCGCAGAATTTTCCTTTCAAACTACTTTTTAAAAGAATTCCTTTTGAACTACAACTTTTGTAAATTCATATATAACAGCTTAGCTTTATTTTAAATTTAAGTAAGCTTTTCGGCCTAACTATCTGTCTGAGTTTCCAGAGCACTCAAATAACATATGACATCTCTTATTTTTAACGTATTATTTTCAAGTTAACAAAAAATACATGGCAATTTGGCTGACAAAATGCATATTTTAGATTCTTAGAATATACGGTTGAAATAATAATAACATGGATACAATGTTGCTATAAGACATTACACCTGAAGGTTGCTTCGAAAACCTGTGAAGTTTTTTAATTCTTTCTTTACTTCTACATATGGAACACAGTTTCTTGAGAAAGATTCGAAAAGAATTTTTTTTAAATATGCCAGAAGTTACGTCCTGATGTCCATTACGAGGGAACCCAGACCTGGGTTTTCTGTCACTATATGGGTTAATGTTTTTTTTTTTCAGAAATATCTGAAAATCAGGGTTATGATCTTGTAAGTTAAAAATATAACAGGAAAATAATGTTCAATTGTCATTGTAAGCATAAGTAGTTATGTAAATGTAATTGTGTAACTAAATTGTGTAATTATGTAAATTAATTATTGTAAAGTGATACAAGTGGAGATCATTTCGATTGAATCGTGATACGTATATCTCTCTCTTACGAAATCATCCCAGAATATGGATATTTGTTACGTAATATCAAAGAATATGGAATCTTGTTACACATCATGAACCATTTGACTATTTTACCCCTCACTTCTGAGTGCTTAGAGAGAGTTTTTCCATGAGTTTTCCATGAGTCACAAACACACACATTTTCTTAAAACTGAAACTCTAAACGATGCTAGAATAAATAGATAATGGCAGAATAAATATACAAATATAATCAACATTGTCATTCCTGGATACCTGAAACATAACTGGTAAAAGATGTAATAGGAGGATCATGTTCTACACGATAAGAAGAACGCATTTAAAAAAAAGAGGAAGAAAGATATTCAGCAAATTAAATTCGAGGGAAGTTATTAAATGCATTCAATCATGACAATTAAATAAGAAAATTTTAATTTGATTTCAAGCAACCTTAGAAAATATGGTGTGTATTATCATATTTGTATTTTTGGTATCATTATAAATAATGAAAAATATATTTTTTAAAAAGTTGTTTTTTTCGTTTTACTGTCTGGGTATTTTTGATATTCCTTTTAGGTTAACGATTTTTAGTTTAACGCTGGGAGTCCTGTCCATTACATAAGATATAACTCTGCGTATTAAGCCTTTTTTGGCCTATTTAAGAAATATGGAATATTTTCTTGAAAAAGAGAAAGTAAATTTTTCACCACCTTTGTCATAAATATGTCATATATTTTTATTTACCTGTAAGCTGATTATTACTTATTTTATCATTATTTTTGGATAAATTTACTCCACTAAAAACTATTCAATATAAAACAAAGATTCATATAAAGAATTTTATCTAAGTGAGCATTCATCAGTACTCTCTAAATATTTTTTAATAGTAAATATCTGAACCTTCACTGTGTTATGAGTCATTAATACCCAAACATTACTAATAAAGTACACTCGAAACAAGTAATTTAAACTTCCTTCATTTTTCTATAATCTAGAAAAAAGAAGAGGAAAATACATTTTTTACAGAGCCAAATGTTGACAAGGACTAAGTAAACGCATGCACGATGCTAAAGCCAATAAATACAAAAACAATATGTGCTATAATAAAGACTAGTTTCAACTAGGATCTTTTTATGTAAGGATCCTATATAATAATCATTATGTAATGATTATTACAATAAATTAGCAAATTTTATCTAATGATTATTACACTAAAACGATTACATTAAAAATATCTTAGATGAAAGGAAATAACAAGTTTTCCATTTAACTCCTTGCCATCATCCTCTAAATTTTCATCTGGTGTACTTCAAAAGGAAAATACTCAATGGTTTTCAATGAATCTAGAAGAGATGAAATGTCTGTTAATGATAAAAGTTCTAAACTCCTAGAAGTGTTAAAAACACGAGCGTTTATTTAATCTTCAAAGCATAATTTGATGCATCCCTCTAGCCTTGTGTTCAATTTTATCAGTATTAAACAAACTCTGTGAACTACAAACAAACTCTGTGAAATACAAACAAACTCTGTGAAATACAAACAAACTCTGTGAAATACTATTTGACTCTTTTGTTACAAATTTTCTTAGCACTTATTTCTTGGTACCTTTGGACCTATTGACGTTGTACCTTATTCTGCTGTGATTTATCATATTATAATCCCAGGTTATGAGAATTTTTAGGTTAAGAAATGTACAGCATAGATTTCTGATATTTCCCACGACCTCTTACAGACACGTAAAATCGTCCTAAATTAAGCACCATTCATAAAAATAATATATGACAGGTTTACTTTAGAATTAATTTCTTTAAATTAAGATTGTCTTCATTTTGTAAGCTTTGAAAAGCTCTATTCTGATTACTTTTATTCAGAAACGTTTACGAACTTTCACGAAAATTTACACATTTTCTTAGTTCCTATTTCTTAGCACCCTTGGACCTATTTATTGAGATTTTACCCTATTCTGAAGTCCTTTATCAGATTTTAATTCCAGTGCATATTTTCATCTTAAGTAATATATGGCTTAAGTTTTGATATTTTCACCAAACTCTTAAAGGCACACAAAATCCTCCTAACGGCCCCACAACTAAGCATGATTCATAAAAATAATATGTGACAGGTTTATTTCAATTTTTTTCTTTCAGAACGTTTTCATTTTATACGCTTTGAAAAGCTTTATTCTGATAACTTTTATTTGGAAACGTTTACGAACTTTTGAATAAACATATTATTTCACCCACAACTTTTTCTACTCTTTTTCTTTCGTATATCCACCTTAATAAATCGTGAGAAAAAAAATCAATTTTGAGCTTTTTAATGAAGTCGTAGATTGCGAAAGAGATAACGAACCGCAATAAACCTTTTTATAAT